>LR750452.1:264132-296905 GCA_902729485.2 Mus minutoides | reverse complement strand
CTTATGTTGTTATTGAAGAGCAGCCTTAGTCCATCGTGATCTGATAGGATGCATGGGACAATTTCAATATTTTTGAATCTGTTGAGGGCTGTTTTGTGGCCAATTATGTGATCAATTTTGGAGAAGGTGCCATGAGGTGCTGAGAAAAAGCTGTATCCTTTTGTTTTAGGATGAAATATTCTGTAGATATCTGTTAAGTCCATTTGTTTCATAGTTTCCGTTAGTTCCACTGAGTCTCTGTTTAATTTCTGTTTCCAGCATCTCTCCATTGGTGAGAGTGGGGTGTTGAAGTCTCCCACTATTATTGTGTGAGGTGCAATGTGTGTTTTAAGCTTTACTAAAGTTTCTTTAATGAAAGTGGCTGCCCTTGCATTTGGAGCATAGATATTCAGAATTGAAAGTTCCTCTTGGAAGATTTTGCCTAAGAAAAGTTCTTGAAGGCCATCTAATACTATCTCCATGTTTATGGATGAAGGAAAACAGCAAACAATAGTGATTGATACCTTCCATATATCAGACTTTATATTTTAATTGCCTTTACTCTTACTATTAATTATATTTATATGTATATTAAATATTTGTTATTATTCATGTATATATTCTATACTTCTGAGATTCATTCTCACACATTTTAAGAGTTATATATTCAATTTTCTGTCTACAATCAATATTTGCCAATGACCTCTTCAGTATGATCCTAGGGAAAGAAAATAAGAAAAAGCCCACACAGATCACCTGACATCTTCCAATGCTTTATGCCCAATTTCATTTAACAGGCAAACACTGACAAAGTCCGAAAATTAAAGTGAGCCTTAAAGATAAGCCACCACCTGGCAAGGATCACAAATCTATGAAAAGACAGAAATGGAATTTAAAGTTGGAGTGACTCAACCGAGAACCCGTTTCGTGTTTTGGCTCTTTGGCTTATGCACACACTTAGTTTGTGTGTTCATATTGCTGATCAGGGCTGCCCGGTAAGCATATGCCCACTTCAGATGTGGTTTAATGCTGGGCTCAAAACCCAGGGATTCTTGTATGCTAACCACATGAATTTGGTTTCTCAGTGAGATGCCTGGCAATTCTAGCGTTTCCAAGCCAGCTGGCAATTTGTTCTCCAATTCAGTTCCTTCTTGTTCAGAACTCTTCCGTCTTGAAGTTATAGGTCGCCGTGTCTAAATTGTGATGACTGACAGCCACTTTATGTGACTCTGGCATGTTTTTAATGAGTGCAGTATCAATGTCAGAAAAAAAAAGAAGGTATGGAAGAAAGTGGCAATGATTTAAGTAATTAACTTAAAGGTCTCTGAGTTGAAATTAATAGCCATCATTATTTTTTAAAGGTACCTGCTATGATTTATTCTACTGAAAAAGGCTTTCCCACTCTTCTGTAGCTTTAATCATAGGTGATTTTAGTATCTTTTTCATTTCTCAGCTCCCTCACTCAATAGTGTATGATTCATCTTTTCTTATACAAGAATGTCTATTCCCTTTCTGTATTAATAACATTATGTCCTATTCCTTCACTTCATACTTCTTTGCATGTTAAAAAAATAGCAAAAACAAATGACTGGAGAATCATCTTACAATAGATAAACGTTCTTGCAAAATATTAATACATGATTTAGCTTGAATACTTTAAAACCTGGCATTTTGATATTATAGACTGAACATCTCATGTCTTTGGTGTTAGATCAGGAAGCTAACAGTCTCTCAAATTCATTCTCAGTCTCAGAATGTTCATCGTCCCTTGATGTGATTACTTAATCATGTACCTGAGCAGCAGCCTGTGTGCAGAATGCTATGGAGAGGGGACTTGTTCATTGTGCATCTGTGCAAGGATATGATACCTGTGCTGTACTCCTGAGCTACAATATAGGAGTTATGGAGTATTCTCTTTTGATCATGCACATAGCTTCTAGCACAAGGCTGCGGAAAAGAAGTGCATGGAATTAAATGGCAGTGAAATTTTACAACTGTCCTATAGTTTATTTCTGATGTTCAGTTCTCTAGGGAAACGAGTTTGAGTGTGAGAAAAAAAATGAAAGAAAAATGCAGAAACTGATAACTGCCAACATTGACATCTTCTATTTTTCCATGATTTGAGGGAATCAAAAAGTTGAGGGGGGAGTCTAAGTTTTCAGGAGTTAGAAGAAAACTATTGTATCAAATTGTTTTATTAGTGTCTGCTGCATGTCAGCAGTTATGCTGTGTGACTTACTATGTCTGACTGCAACACGTTTGAGTAATTATTATGCTCAAGTTTCTAATAGGAAAAAGATCTTTCTTAAAGTACAACTGCATTTCTCTCTGCAGGCTATGCGTCCCAGACACAGTGGAACTGAAATGCGAACCTTTGTCTCTGTGTTTTAAAGCCCCATGCTCTCCCACCTTGCCAAGCTTCTTCACTAAACATAAATTACTCTACCCTGATACACAAAATAAATCCTCATACAAATCAATTATCTAAAAGAGGATTAATAACACCACTCTCCATAGAGAGTTTAGCCCGAGACAGTTGGTAAATTGATAAATTTATTAAAGCCTTCAGTCCTGAAGAGTCTGTCTTGTCATCTCATATAAATAACACAGCCAGCTGCAAAGTTAGTAACAGCTTGGAAGTAACAAGTCTGCATTTCCAGATGCCAAGGTGACAACCATAGAAGCTAAAACTAGGCACATGTTTCCACAATTTCTATGTTCCTACCCTCTAGCTCATAAGTCAAGTACTCATGTATGAACCCATGTATGTCACTCACCCCCTGAATATCCAAGATAGAAATATAAGCAGTGGTTGAAAACTCACTAGACAGATTGTACTTCTTCAGGGATAATACCCAGTTAAAGGGGTCTTGTGTTGACATTTTGTAGAGCCAGCATTCTTCCTTAGGTGCTCTCAGGAGTGAATACAGATTCACCTATTTTAGCTGTTTGCATCCAGTTCTCCTGTAAATACTTCACTGATGGTAAGGTAGTCTTGGATCATGCTCTGGCCATCTTCTGGTGAAACCAGCCAAAGCCTAGACAAAGTTTGGATCCTAGAGAAAAGTTTTTATAGAAACCATCAGTTTTATATTGGAAATGGCTGAAAAAACAACTTCAATTATTTGTTATTTCATGTGAGGAACAGGGGCTAAAAGAGATGAATGGGGCTAGGATATAGTACTATACTCAGTTGTACAGTGAAAGACTGGCATTCAGGATGCTCCAGATTGGATCCCCAGTACTCCTCTCACACACACATGAATAGTAAGTTGACTTGATTGAGATTGTTGAGACTGTGTGACACATTGGTCTTAATGATAACTAGATCCTTACACTGTATGGAACTACTTGAAAAGGCTGAAAACTGTGCAGCCCTAACTCCAGGAAGCCAAGCAGGAGGGGGAGGGCAGGGCAAGTTGAGATCTGATTAACATCTGGTTCCACAGCAAGGCAAAATGATTTCCTTTAATGCACCAAAGGCACCAGTAGGTNTATGCTTTTCAAAATATCTGTGCATATTGAAGCCAACCCACCACACCATATGCTCTCTTCTCCCAGGTGTCCTACAGCTTCACTTCTACTTCTCTCTGTAAATAACTATAAATTACATCAGCTGGCTGTACTCACTTTTCTCAAAAGCAGTTTAAAGATCATCACATTTTCACCCAACATGCCCCACTCCATCTGCTTCGAAGTCTTTTAAACTCCACTGCCTTTGCCCCAACGGATACCTCGGCACATTTCCACTCATTCCCATGTTCTGTCTGATCTCAAAGGCCAGCCTTCTTAAATAGCCAAATCCCACCCAAATGTTACTGAGCATATGAAAAATTATTTTCTGTGACCTTTCTCAAACTTGCAAACTAGTGAAAATCTCACCCTCAGTTCAACCTAAGTAGCACTTATAATTTCTGTCACTTTACTGACATTTAGGAACTAGTAAATTCAGTGGACATAGGGAAACTAGCTCCCAGGGTCTACTCTGGCCTGTGCCACCACTGATCATATCTTGGACAGCACTGTTGATATAGTTATTCCCTGTAAGGGAAATGGCGGCATGAGACATCAATGCAATAAAATGAAGCCATATATGAAAAGATAAGAAATGCCTTTGGTAATCAGTGATGTGAACATTCAGAAGGTAAAATCTATCCTGGGCTAGAAATGTAGCTACCATGCTAGACTCTTCAAATAGCATAATCTCCTTCTAATGAACCAAAGGAAAGACATATGCCTCGGAACTCAACTCATAACCCTTGCCCTGGTGCTCACTATATTACTTGTTCTTTTACTGCCTATCATTTATGTGGTTGTTTATCTGTTGGATCTGAGTTCTCCAAACTCTGATATTGTGCTCTGTGATCCCAAAGCTAGACTGAGAAAACTAGGTTTTCAGACTAGCACATAGAATCCTGTGACGTTTTACAATAGGAACAGTAGAGAGGGGAGGAAGGGCTAACTTCCTATCTTGCTGCAGTTATTCTCAATGGCCCATGTTGAGCAGACAAGTCCATCCACCTCTCTCTGAACCAGCCTCATGTGTCCCTCAGTGGCTCATTTGGGAAATAGGGGAAGCTGAGTCTTTAGAGGTCTGAGCAACAATCCCATGGGACATTTCTAGTTGTTTGAGTGGTACCCTCTTTTCCAGTGTCAGAGTGTCACATCCATAGGACTCTCCTTTAACTATCAAGTCCTTTGCTCTCCTAGGATAAGGATAGTGATGGTTCCGATAGTTACTAACACAAGGCTAATTTCGGTATTCCATTCTGTGTTTTCACTAAAACTATTCACAATTATATATGCTAGTAAAAACATCTTGCTTGAAATAGCCAAAAAGAATTTTCCTTCTCACAGACAAACAGGTATATTATATAAATGCCAATCCAGTGGAAGCTGGTTTGACTATATTAAAAGAATAGGTTAATAAATGAAAGAACACTACTAGAAATAAAGATCATTAATAATGATAATGCAGTAGGAAAACTCCAACTCTGAACATGAGTTGTGAATTTACCTACTAGTGCATACTTGACTTTATAAAACAAAACAGAACTTTATAGAATTCTAGGTAAACCTATGACTGTAGTGATATTGTTTTGTTAATGTCTCTGAGAGACAAGTAGGATGAAAGGACAAAAGAGAAGTCAAGATTTGAATGATCTGAACAGTCTGGTTGAGGGCAATGGTGGTCAAAGGATAATGAAGACAAGTAAAGGAGTAGGAATTCCTTTTACCATCTGTGCAAAAGGTGGAACAACACACAACTAAACCAGTCAAAGAGATGATTGGCTTTTGTACATATGTTGAGGGTTGACCCAAGATTTCTTAAAATGGGATATGGGAGAATAAAGGGGTTAAAAGTAACATATGTAGGTCAACATCAGTGCTCCTTGGTGATTACAAAGCATACTTTCATTGCAAACACCACCTCCATCAAACATCACACACTTCAATGTTAAATTTTTAAGAATCAAGTGCAAACTAACGAAAATGCGAAGAGGAAAATAATTTTTGTAGGTTACATGTTAAGTTTTGAACTCACCACATCTTATACTAATATTATCAGGCTAAATACAGATTCCTAATGATTACTGTTAAAAATACATAGCAAAATATTACCAGTCTGGGTGATGTACAACATTTCATATGCAAGTATATGATATAATATCATCAGAAATTGTTCCACTTCAGAGAAGCCAAGCATCTCACTATCAAACAAGCTTGGAAAGTAAAGCCTCCTTCGCTGACTGACACTGCTGCTTTTTCTGTTCCAGACCAGCACTTCAATGATGCATGCTGCTTTGACGTTTTATCATTGTGATTTTGTTTTCCTGGCCACTGCCTCAAAATTTCCCATCTGGCCATTAAGCTCACAGAATCTCACTAAGCATAAGGATGCCAGCACCTTACCTTCTAGGCAGGCAGTTTTGGGGAGATTTGGAGAAGCATCAATTAGCTACTTCCTTAGATGTGAACAACAATAAATTCAGAACTAAACACAATCCACCTGAATCAACACCAAAGGAAGGGGCCTCATCACATCCAAGAGTCAAAGATTTGAAAGTAAACTTCAACCTTCAAAACACAGTGACTTCCAAAGCTAGTCTGCTAATTTGTTGATCCAATTCATAATGCTAATGAAGTATATGGAAAGATTAAAAACAATTTATTCAAAAATTAGACAGAAACCCCCTTTCTTAATAGCCAAGACATTTTTCATAGTTCTTTTACATTACCTACATACTGATGATTTTATTAATAATTAATAGGCAAGTATACTCTAATCTCTGTGATTTTGCTACTTAACCAATTCAGGCAAGAGCTGTGCATTTATCTGCAGCCCATTAGATACCAAATATCTTTGAAATCCAGCATTTCTTTTGATATTTGTACTTAAATTCCTACCACAAAGCTCAGTAGAGAGTGGGAGGAAGCAAGTCTATCTCTCTTTTTTTTTTTTCCCAGCCAGATGAAGAAGTCACCTCATGAGAAGAAAAGCAGGAATGTCACTAAGCACAGTGTTTCCTTGTGTCCCTGTTCATGCCTTTTTCCAGCAAATCATTTATAAATCCAAAGCAGCTGTCCCTGAGCTAGTCTGCAAGCTGGCACTCAGCACGCATCGCCTCTCTGCTCCATATAGTTCTAGACACTGCCGACTTTCTCTCCTCAGCACACAAGAGGCATATCATTGAACTGTAAAAGTGGAGAGTTAGAATGTAAAGATCTGTAGTTTTATGTATGGGTTCTTTCAACAATGTGTACTACTTCTTGCTTCAAGAATAGATGCTCAGTAAAGACACATCTCCAGAATGAGTGGGTGGGCACAGGCTTCTACCATAAAACTGTACACAAGGCTATGAATGTGGGAGTAAAGATTCATTAATGCTCATCCTGGTTATTGCTTGTTCTGATGAACCTTTCAGGAAGGTTGGAGGAGCAGAGAAGACCAAGAAAGAGACTGGCATAAGGCAGCCGTCTGTGCACTAAGATTTCCTGGCCTCTCGTAGAATATATCATGTGGCTCTTCATAGCATTCATTTTCTGAATTTACCCCGTAAGACTTTGAAACAGATTGTCTATATTTCAATATTGTGCACCAAAGTGATTGTCCATATTATAAAGTAAATAGTAGAAATAATAATCTGAAAGCCAGAATTAGTAAGGATTCTGGCTTTAGAATCCCTAATAATTCTAGAATTGAAGAAAAAAATTAAAACTCCTCTTAAAAAAAACAGACAGAAAACCTCATCACTAAACTCCAAGTTGTCTGCGTGTCCGACTAGACAGTTCAGTCAAGTTGCCCTTTAAAGCTGTACATGATCAGCTCTGTCATTTTATTTTGGCAAATGCATCAGAGAGCTTCAGGTCAGCCACAGGACTGTTTGCCTTACATTTTCCAGAGAGGTGAAACCTCTTCACTGAATCCTCTATTTAATCATCCCCGAATCCCAAGTTCTATCTTCTGATCCCTGTTATGATTTAAAATAAAATTCATCTTTTTGTGTTCTGTGTGAGTTTGCCTCGGGCTTGACTTAGAGATTTATGAAGAGCATTTACTGTTTGCTTGCTGGCACTTCAGAGTTCCAATCCCCAGAGGCAGTTTCCACGAGGCTGCAGTGTGTTGAGAGGCAGGGAGGAGGTGGACTGTGGAAGAAGTTCACATAGTGACACAGCATCCACACACGGAGAGCTAAAGCAAACACCGAGAGGCTGAAGAAATCTCTGGGATTCAAGTAGTACATTTCATATAAGAACACAGGGATATATGAAGTGTGTGCCATGTTCCCATGTGCTTACCACAGTCTTTTTCTGCATTTTAGAGATGAACTAGAAAGAGTAATGACTGGAAAGTGAGTATTGGGGGAGTGGTGTTTTGCCTTTTAGGGAGTGGATTCTAATTAACACTCAATGTAATTTTTACTTAGAAATAGTTTTTTTAACTTCTCATTGGAACCTAGTATCAAGAAGTTAAGTAAATGGACCTTATAAAATTGCAAAGCTTCTGTAAAGCAAAAGATACTGTCAATAAAACAAAAAGGCCACCAACGAATTGGGAAAGAATTTTTACCAATCCTAAATCTGACAGGAGGCTAATATCCAATATTTACAAAGAGCTCAAGAAGCTGAACGCCAGAAATTCAAATAACCCCATTTAAAAATGGGGTACAGAGCTAAACAAAGAATTCTCAACTGAAGAATGCCAAAGGGCTGAGAAGCACCTTTAAAAATGTTCGAAATCCTTAATCATCAGAGAAATGCAAATCAGAACAACACTGAGATTCCACCTCACATCAGTCAGAATGGCTAAGATCAAAAATTCAGGTGACAGCAAATGCTGGCGAGGATGTGGAGAAAGAGGAACAGTCCTCCATTGCTGGTGGTATTGCAAGCTTGTACAACCACTCTGGAAGTCAGTCTGGCATTATCTCAGAAAATTGGATATAATACTACCAGAGGATCCAGCAATACCTCTCCTGAGCATATACCCAGAAGATGTTCCAACTGGTAAAAAGGACACATGCTCCACTATGTTCATAGCAGCCTTATTTATAATAGCCAGAAGCTGGAAAGAACCCAGATGTCCCTCAACAGAGGAATGGATACAGAAAATGTACATTTACACAATGGAGTACTACTCAGCTATTAAAAGCAATGAATTTATGAAATTCTTGAGTAAATGAATGTATCTGGAGGATATCATCCTGAGTGAGGTAACCCAATCACAAAAGAAGTCACTTAATATGCACTCACTGATAAGCAGATATTAGCCCAGAAACCTAGAATACCCAAGATACAAGTTCCAAAACATAAGAAAATCAAGAAAGACCAACGAGTGGATACTTCATTCCTTCCTAGAATAGGGATTAAAATATACATGGAAGGATGTGCAGAGACAAAGTTTGGAGCTAAAATGAAAGGATGGACCATCCAGAGAGTGCCCCATCCAGGTGGTCCATCACACAATCAGCCACCAAACGCAGACACTACTGCATACACCAGCAGGACATTGCTGAAAGGACCCTGATATAGCTGTCTCCTGGGAGGCTTTGACAGTTCCTGACAAACGCAGAAGTGGATGCTCACAATCATCTATAGGGCAGAACACAGGGTCCCCCATGTAGGAGCTAGAGAGAATACCCAAGAGCTGTAGGGGTCTGCAACCCTATAGATGGAACAACAATATGAACTAATCAGAACCCCCAGAGCTCATGTCTCTAGCTGCATATGTATTAGAAGATGGCCTAGTTGGCCATTATTGGGGAAGAAAGGCCCTTGGTCTAGCAATGTTTATATGCCCCAGTACAGGGGAATGCCAGGGCCAAATAGCGGGAGAGGGAGGGTAGGGGAGCAGGGCAGGGGGAGGATATAGGGGACTTTTGGGTAACACTTGAAATGTAAATGAAGAAACTCTCTAATAATAATAATAAAAAAAGAAGTTAAGTATAATGGTCCCATTCTTCAGTCAAAGAAAGCCCTGAAGTTTTAGTTGGATTGAAAAAAGAAAATTATACAAGTATTTAGCAGAGGGTGAAGGAGGACAGACACAGTACAGAAGATTGACTGACAGCCCAGGAACACACTGAAATCGATGAAAAAGCAAGTAAGTTTATCCTTGGAGTTCAACACTCTAAAATTTAAATATTGGATAATCCCTAACCTTTTCCCCAAGGCACAGAATCTGGGATCCTATATGTCCTAGGTGGGTCTTCAACTTCTGAGTTCAAGCGATTCTCCTGCCTCAACCTCTTCAGGAAAAGGCACTGTCGGAACACAATAAGTTCATGTTCTGCATTATGCTACTCTGTAAGCCTCTCTTATCCTGACTTCAGAGACAAACTGACCTCCCTGTCACTCTGCATAATCCTCCCGTTTGGTTCCAACTATTCACCCCACTCATGAATTCTCTTCAGGGTGCTCATCCCAAACATGAGAATCCCACAAGCACTGAGTGCTGTCCATGGAGCTTGAAGGTGGAAAAAATAATTTCATCTGTTCCTTGATAGGCTTTCTATACCCAGAAGAGAACCTCAGCTTTAAAGGTTCTTGGGCCTGTGTTTCATCTCTCTCCTATCAGTGCTTTTACTGTCATATACAGAATGCTTTTCCTAACTGTCACTTAGAGATTTATTAATGGCAAATCATTCTCTAGCACAAAGCACCATCTTGGTCATCTGTGGCATTCTGTGGGCATCATAATACATACTTCCACAAGAGGTATCTGATGTTAGGTTTCAGAACCTGGGATAAGGGACTGTCTTAGTCAGGGTTTCTATTCCTGCACAAAACATCATGACCAAGAAACAAGTTGGAGAGGAAAGGGTTTATTCAGCTTACACTTTTCACATTGCTGTTAATCACCAAAGGAAGTCAGGACTGGAACTCAGGCAGTTCAGGAAGCAGGAGCTGGTGCAGAGGCCATGGAGGGATGTTCTGTACTGGCTTGCTTCCCCTGGCTTGCTCAGCTTGCTCTCTTATAGAACCCAAGACTACCAGCCCAGAGATGGTATCCACAAAGCCTTTCCACCTTGATCACAAATTGAGAAAATACCCCACAGCTAGATCTCATAGAGGTATTTCCCCAACTGAAGCTCCTTTCTCTGTGATAACTCCAGCTGTGTCAAGTTGACACAAAACTAGCCAGTACAATTGACCCCTTGTCAAGTTGACACACAAATACATCACTAGTAAGCCTCAATCCTTAGTTCTTATTCAACCACAAGATCTTAAAAAACTTTAAAAGTCCCACAGTCTTTACATATTAAAAGTTCAATCCTTTTAAAATATCCAGTATCTTTTGAAATTCAAAGTACTTTAAAATTCAAAGTCTTTTAACTGTGGGCTTCATTTAAAAACTTCCTTCAAGAGAGAAAAATATCAGGGCACAATCACAATCAAAAGCAAAAATCAATCTCCAACCGTACAATGTCTGGGATCCAACTCATGATCTTCTGGGCTCCTCCAAGGGCTTGGGTCACTTCTCCAGCCATGCCCTTTGTAGCACACACGTTGTCTTCTAGGCTCCAGATGCCTGTACTCCATTGCTGCTGCTGTTCTTGGTGGTCATCTCATGGTAATAGCATCTCCAAAATGCTTCTGTCTTCCACTATAACTAGGCTTCAACACTAGCCTCTCATAGGCTCTCTTCATGGTGCCAAGCCTCTACTCCTTTGCATGACCCTTTCAGTCCTGGGCCATCAATTGCAACCAAGGCTGCACCTTCACCAATGGCCTTCCATGGCCCCTCACAGTGCTTCCGTGGCCTCAGCTGCTCTGCATGACTCCTTCATGCCTCTAAAACCAGTACCACCTAGTTAACTCTTACATATTACCAAGTCCAGTCACAGCACAAGGTACAACCATGGCTATCTCTGGAACACAGCCTCCTTGTGCTTTCAGAAAACATTTCCCAGAAGATGTCACCTCAATGATGCTGGTCTCTTCTTAATCACTGCTAATTTCTTAGCTCCAGCTAACCAGCATCAATAGTCCCAGTAATGCAAAGGTTTTGCTTTAGTGGTTCTGGTATCTTATTAATCACAGCTGATTCTTCAGCCCCAGTTAACCAGAACCACAGAATAATCAAACTCCAAAATAGCAATGGCCCTGAAAAGAGTCTATAATTTTCCCTCTGAATTTCACAAGCCAGGCCTTCACCTTCTGCACTGTTCTCAACATTATCTTCCAAGCTCCTACACAACATCCCACAGAACTCTTAACACAGAATGGATCATGACCAAGAAACAAGTTGGAGAGGAAAGGGTTTATTCGGCTTACACTTTTCACATTGCTGTTAATCACCAAAGGATGTCAGGACTGGAATTCAGGCAGGTCAGGAAGCAGGAGCTGGTGCAGAGGCCACGGTGGGATGTTCTGTACTGGCTTGCTCAGCCTGCTCTCTTATAGAACCCAAGACTACCAGCCCAGAGATGGTACCCACAAAGCCTTTCCCCCTTGATCACAAATTGAGAAAATACCCCACAGCTAGATCTCATGGAGGTACTTCCCCAACTGAAGCTCCTTTCTCTGTGATAACTCCAGGTGTGTCAAGTTGACACAAAACTAGCCAGTACAGGGACATATTTTACATACAAAAGCAGACTTGGCATCCAAGTTCTCCTAGCATCCCTAAGTCTCTACCTGCCATACCCTATACCCATCCCTGAATTTTCCAGCCCAGGGGTTGCACTGACCTTCCCCCAGAGGCTCTTTCCTATATAATCCAGTGTTTTGACTCTCTCTCTCTCTCTCTCTCTCTCTCTCTCTCTCTCTCTCTCTCTCTTCCTACTCTCTTCTCTTTCCCTTGTCATGGCAATTTTCCTTGCCTTCTTTCTTGGGACCAGGGAACTTGCCCACTTAAGAGCAGCTCCCCAATAACCCCCCCCACACACACACACACACATGTAGCTTGATTTGGCACACTTTACTGGCAAAGAAATAACATCATGTATTTGTAATCATGTATTCCACAAAAAACTGCAATCCCTACTACACACACACACACACACACACACACACACACACACACACACACACACACACATGCACACATTTGCTTATAATGCACATCTGATCTGAGATGATAGCCATATGCACCATTGTTCACATTCACCAAATTCAGAGTGATTCCAGACTATTCTTTTTTTTTACATTTTTTATTAGATATTTTCTTCATTTACATTTCACATGCTATCCCCAAAGGCCTCTATACACTCTCCCCACCCTGCTCTCCAACCCACCCGCTCCTAATTCCTGGCCCTGGCATTCCCTGTACTGGGGCCATTGACCTTCACAATACCAGACTATTTTTACTAAAGTATCTCATAACAAGTCTGGTTAGCTCACATTTTAGTTATCATTAAATAATTTTGTGTCTTAGTTCAAGACCCCACAGATTTCCATTTGAATAGCTGGAGGGTTCTCCATGTGGCCATTAATGCTTCATCAAAAGACATCACAATGTCTCTTGAAACAATTGCTACAAAAAGCATATGATGTCTCTTGATACAATTAAAGAAAATTAAAAGTGTCTCAGCTCCTTCAGTGTTGGTTAAGTGATTCAATGTTCTTACGCTCCAAGCATGCAGAGAGAACACTTACCACAAGACCCAACAGCATTTGAGATATTTCTTCACTTCCTCAGAGAAAGAAGGCCAGCCTCCATTCTGGTTTCAAAGGCATTCTCCTATACGGAGGTCTTACCACAAGCAGCTTGCAGAAGGTTTTATCACTCATTTGCTTGTGCACATCTATTGACAACTCCCAAAATGCTGACAGCCACTGCTGTGTCACCAAAGCCCTTCCAGGTCTGTTCTCTGCTCAGTCCTTGCCACCGGGATCTTTTTTTTAATGCCAATTACAAATTGAATGCCATAGAAAACGTAAGAATGAGTGCAATCAAGTGAAGAAAAGCAAAAGTCACCACAGTCATCTGCTTCTCCCCACCAGCCATGAGAGAAGAGCCAATGCTAACAGGCCTGCCATTTTTATAATTAATCAAAGCAATGGTCTGTCCCGCAAGACACAACAAAACTAACTGCATTTGAGTTCCCATGGCATGTTTTGTACATATCATCTTCCAAAATGACATGAGCAGAATAGCAGCTTGCATTTGCACTGAGCTTCCTTCAGCAATGTCTTTGTTTTTAACATGCTGGCACCAGCTCCTTACCCTCCATCAAGAGATCTGTTTATTCCTTTAACCCTGTCAGGACTTAGGAACGGTGCTCCACTTTTCTTTACAATGCCCACTAGACCTATTCACAAAAGGCTGGCCCTAGGGCAGAAGCAAACTTTTCCTCTAAAGATTCATCTCTAGAGCCCCTGAAATGCTTTATTGCTGAAGAGACCACTGTTCAAAGAGAGGTCAAAAGCCCAGTGAATTTGCACTGCCCTTCCCCATGTTTCTAGGGATTGAAAATCTGTGCAGGAGACTCCATGATCCTCTACTTGTGAACTTGAGTTCCAGGACTTTGTCTTTTTAAAAGATTTCTCCTCACTTACTTAAAATTAAGATGTTTTCTTTCTATGACTTCATATGCCAAATGGTTATTTTAGTAAGCATTGTTACAGTTCGTATGACAATGTAACAATTCTGAAAAGTGCATCTATGCAAGATGATACTCCCCTCTCCTTCTCCCCTTTTCAACACACTTCCCAAGCAAAACTCCTATCCTCTGTTTTGTTGATTTCCTTAAGAGAAGGAAAGGAGGAAGCAGGAGTCTGGAAAGGGGGAGTGCCTATATCCTTCTGAGTTTTATACTTGAAAGGATTCAGGGAAGAAAAGTTACACTTAAAAATTAAGTGTAAAAAAGTTACACTTAAAATTAACTAAAAATTAATGATGACTCAAATGAATATGAGCCCGCAGGGTTCAGAAGCCTGTCCCCGTGAGACAGCCATGTTGGTGGCTACTGTAAGAGACCCAGGGAAGAAAAAGGACAACTTGTCTGCCTGGATGACTCTTTACAAGATAGATGGCTAGACTCAACCATGCTTATACATTATCTGGATCAAATGTCACTAACAAGGCATGAAATTTACGAAATGAGTCTGTGGTACCCTATAAAGCCCAGAAGAAGCAAAGATGTCATCACAGTGTAAGTGGAATAGATGACAGACCCAGAAGCTGATTCAGCATGATCTTTAGGAATTAATGTCGAAGTTTCAGTGAGGAAACCAATACTTAGCCTTGCCTGAACATGGCCAGGAAACATCTGTACTCACTCTTTCAATTCTAAGAAACCACACAAATCCTTACCCCAGAATGTCTTATCTAGGGATGGAGCACCGGGATTTACCCAAATAAGGTGCACCTCACTATGTTTAAGCAGGTGTTTGAAATAAAACTTAAGGTTGAATGAAAAAGTTAAACTAGCGCTATTTTAATGTGATTTTATAATACTGTCAATTCAGTATAAAATGCATGCATCTAAATATTATTAACATGCTAATTTTTGTTAAGACTCACTATCATTATCACATATACAACTTGTCATTCTGACTCAGGTGTGTATTGATCATGCTCTTTTTATAGGACATTGAAGCTATGTCCAGTGACATTACATGAACAGAGTTTTTATTTTGAGACAAGGTTTCAGTGTATACAGCTTGTGTGCATATAATTTGCTTTGCACACCAGGTTAACCTTGAACTCACACTGATCAACCTGCTTCTGCCTCCAAAGTGGCAGAATGTTGGCATGTTTCACCATGCCTGTTATTTAATGTTGTTGTTTTAGTTTTTGTTTGAATTGGCAAGCATTATAAACGAGATGTCTCTGATATGTTAGATTTGGTGAGGGGGAAGAACACACTAACTACGTGGAAATGAACAAAGATGTGTGAAGCCTGTCAGTATGTTACATTTCTCAGTGGATATGAAGGGAAATATGGCCAGCCTGAAATGTGTCAATGAAAACTTGAGATAAATGAAGAGGCAACATGGGCATTGTTCAGAAAACATAAGGCAGGATGCAGAGAGTCCACCAAATGGTCATATTGTCACAGTCATGCCAACTTAGAACTTTACTGGGAGAGACAACTGGAATGAGGGGGGGGGGGGCATCTCTGGGACTAGCTAGAAACCTAGAGCAATGGAAACTCCCAGGAATCTATGAGGGTGACCATAGCTCAGACTCCTAGTAATGGGGAATATGGAGCCTAATCCTGCAATTTTCAGTAATTTGATGAGATATCCAATTGAAGGGATGGGAAACCTACAATTTGTCCATGCCAGATGTGCAGGGGTAAAAAAGGAGTGGAAAGGGAGCGGCCAATCAATGACTGGTTCAGCTTGAGGAAGCCCAGTTCTGACACTGTTAATGATATTCTGCTAAACTTGCAGACAGGAGTCTAGTATAATCATCATTAGAGAGGCTTCCCTAGCAACTGATGGAAACAGATGCAGAGAACATTAGGTAGAGCTTCCTGTATTGTGCAGACAAAGGGGAGGAAGAGTTGTAAGAGCCTGAGGGGTCAAGAAAATCAGAAGAAACCCTACTGAATCAACTAAGCTGGCCCCACAGGGTCTCACGGAGAAAGAAACACCAGCCAAGGAGCTAACATGGGTCTGACATAGCATGTATGTTATAGTTGTGGGGCTTGGCCTTCAAGTAGAACTTCTAATAGCAGGATCAAGGGCTCTCTCTGATGCCTGCCTTTGGGAGCCAGACTTTCCTCCAACTAGGCTGCCTCATGTAGCCTCAATAGGAGAGAATGAGCCTAGTTTTACTGCAACTTGATATGCCAGGGCTGGTTGATGTCATGCTAGACCTCCTCTTTTGTGAAGAGAAACTGAGGAGGAGTAAATGAGGTGGGAGGTGGATACAACTTGAAGGAGAAGAAAGAGGAGAAACTGTGGTCAGGATGTAAAGTAAATAAATAATTCCATTACTAAAAGTACTTTAGCTAGTGGATATTTATTAAGCTACCATAGATATTCTCCGAATACTTCATATTAAATCACACTACTCCTCTTTGTCTCAATATTCTTGGACACTTCAAGATGCTCAGAGTATAAGAAATGAACAAAAAGCTAGCCTGGCTGGCACAGTTTGCAAGTCAGAGTCACAAAGGCTGCCTTCTCTTTGCAACATCAGACTGTTTTCTTGCTTGAGAATAGAATGTGTGTGTGGGGGGGGGGGGAACTACCCGACATGTCTTTTTCAAGAATTCTTTTATTCTGTCACTTCTCAAGCGCAAAGAGAGAAAAAAAATAACTTTCTGCATCCCCTACTGGAAATTCTGTGATTTTTCCATCATCCTAGCAACTCTGCTGAAAGTCACTTCATCTCACTTGTGCACAGAAAGACCTGTATTTTTTTGCTAAAAGAGTAGGAGACATTTCACTATGAAAACATATAAGTGACATACTAGCTTAACTCATATTAATATAAAATTTTCTATGAATGTCTAGGCACATATAATATAAGATGAAAGTCAAGAAAATCAGAAGTCAAAGGAAACAAAAGCTTATTCTGATTTGTGTTTTGTTAGATATTTGTACAACATGCAGTAACATGAGACATACAAGTTTTAAAGTGACTGGTTCCCCGTCACCAGATGGCATATCCAAGCCACAGAATATTTAAGGGTTACATTTTTAGTTAACACTATAACAAAGGACTTAAAAATCCCACTAGAAAAGAAAAAATTATGGCACATTGGTGAGATATTAACAAGAATATATTAATAGTCTGTTAACATATGGATATGCGCCTGGCTCCTGGATATTTTCCAGGAGAGGATGGAGAGGAGGACCAAAAAAAGTGAAGGTGAGAAAAACTCACAAGTTTGCTGTAAAGAAGAAAATATTCTTTAAAACCACTGTGGATTTTAAAGTAATATAGAAGACCAACACATAGATTCGGAGCACTCATAGAGTAGAGGGACACTAGACTCCCTTGGCTATTTCAGAAATACTGGGTTTTCACTATTGTTGCTGAGTCAATATAATTGTATTTGTACTTTTCTGTTGCTGTGATGAAATACGATAACCAACAAAGAGTTTACTTTGGCTTATGGCTTGAGATGAATAAGATTTGATCATGGTAGGGTGACATGGAAGCACAAACCAGCAGCTGAGATTTCACATCCAAACCACAGATACAAAGCAGAGAGGGAATAGGAACTGGGATGGAGCTATAACTCTGGAAGCCTGCTCCCAGGCTTTGTACATCAAAGCTGTACTTCCTCCAGCGAGGAAACACTACCTGAACCTTCCAGTCAGAACAACCAACCAACAGCCAGATGGCTGACTGCATAGGGAACATCACTCATTCAGTCCAGCACAATGAGCAAAATACGTTGTGCTATCATTTAGATTTAAATTCCCCTAGTCCCTTTAATGACATGATGCTTAACACCCCATTTGTTTCAAATAATTTTTTCTAATAATTGGTAACTGTGAGGAGATGCTTCTAGAATAGGTTTTATTAGACCATTATGTATTTTACAAAATATAGAAATAATTTGAATTATTCATTTCTCCTAATCTTTCTGACTTTTAATACACAAACATAGTTTCTTTTCAAAATATGGTTCTTAAAATAATACTATAGCTAATAACATTAGAGGGAGACACTTATATCTACTTAATTTTAAATAAATTAGTAATATTCAAATATTGTCCTTCAATTATTTTTTTCCAATTTTTTATTAGATATTTTCTTAATTTACATTTCAAATGCTATTCTGAAAGTCCTCTCCCCCCTCCCCCCTCCCTGCTCCCCTGTCCACCCACTCCCACTTCTTGGCCCTGGCGTTCCCCTGTATTGGGGCATATAAAGATTACAGTACCAAGGGGCCTCTCTTCCCAATGATGGCCTACTAGGCCATCTTCTGCTACATATGGAGCTAGAGACACGAGTTCTGGGGGTTCTGGTTAATTCATATTGTTGATCCTCTTCTAGGGTTGCAGACCTCTTCAGCTCCTGGGGTTCTATCTCTAGCTTCTCCATTGTGAGCCCTGTGTTCCCTCTTATAGATGATTATGAGCATCCACTTCTGTACGAGACAGCTATATCAGGGTCCCTTAAGTAGGCACTAGCTGTCCTATGCCATAGTGTCTGAGCATGAAAGGAGTTACAGAGACAAAGTTTAGAGCTAAGGTGAAAGGATGGACCATACACAGACTACCCCACCATGGGGGATCCATCCCATAATCAGTCATTAAACTTCAATTACTTTTCAACTGTACAACTTAAAGCTTAACAGCAGAATTTACAGAAGTTTTTATTCCATAACATTAAGAAACGTCATTTGTTCTTCTCCTTCAAGAGCTATCTAAAATCAAATATTTAAAAAATAAAAAATTTACTACTTCTTTGGTGGCAGTATATTAACTATATAACATTAAGGTTTGACAGGTTTTGTCTGTAACAAGAAAAAGAGAACTAATCTATTCCACAATTCCCAAACTTTATAACACAAGTATTTTTTCTTTACTTTTTTTTTACTTATTCACTTTACATCCCACTCACTGACTCCTCTCTCAGTCAGCCCCTCCCACAATCCTTCCCCCATCTCTCCTCCCCTTCTCTTCCCTACTGGGTACCCCTCTACACATCATCTTTCACTGAAGCCAGACAAGGCAGCCCAGCTAAAAGAACATATGCTGTATATAGGCAACAGCTATTGGGATAGCCCCTGCTTCAGTTGTTAAGAAACCACATGAAGACCAAGCTGCTCATTTGCTAGTTATGTGCAGGGAGGACTAGGTCCAACCCATATATGTTCTTTGGTTGGTGGTTCAGTCTTTGGGAGTCCAAAAGGTCCAGGTTAGTTGACTCTGTTGGTCTTTCCGTGGAATTCTTATTCCCTTAGAGACAGCAATGCTACCTTCTGTTCTTCCATAAGAGTCCCCAGGCTCCATCTACTGTTTGGCTATGGTGGTCTGCATCTGTCTGAGTCAGCTGCTAGTTGAAGCCCCTCAGATGACAGCCATGCTAGACTACTGTCGGTAAACATAACAGAGTATCATTAATAGTGTTAGGGATTGGTGTTTGCCCATGGAATAGGACTCAAGTTGGGATGCTTATTGCCTCAGTCTCTGATCCATCCTCCACCTATGCATTTCTTATACACAGGATAAATTTGGGTTCAAAAGTTTTGTGGGTGGATTTGTCTCCCTATTGTTCCAGGGGTTCCTGCTTGACTCCAGGAGGTGGACTCTTCAAGTTCCATATCCCCAATGCTGTGAATCTCATAGAAGAGAAAGTGGGAAATAGCCTTGAACATATTGGTACAAGAGACAATTTCCTGAACAGACTGCCAATGGCTCAGGCTCTAAGATCAACAGTTGATAAATGGGACCCCATGAAACTACAAAGCTTCTGTAAGCAAAGGGTACTTTCAAAAGTACAAAATGGCAACCTACAGGTTGGGAAAGGATCTTCATCAACCCTATAACTGACAGAGGGCTAATATCCAAATTTTACAAACAAACTCAAGAAGTTAAACACCAACAACTCAAATAACTCAATTTAAACATGGGGTACAGAGGTAAAACAAGAATTCTCAACAGAGGAATCTTGAATGGCCAAGAAGCACTTGAATAAAATGTTCGAAGAACTTAGCCATCAGGAAAATGCAAATCAAAACAATCCTGATCTTCCATCTTACACCCATTGCCATGGCTAAGATCAAAAACTCAAGTGATAACACAGGCTGGAGGGAATGTGGAACAAGGGGAACGTCCCTTCATTGCTGGTGGGAGTGCAACACAGTGATAACACAGGCTGGAGGGAATGTGGAACAAGGGGAACGTTCCTTCATTGCTGGTGGGAGTGCAAACTTGTATACCCACTTTGGAAATCAATTTGGAGGTTTTCCAGAAAACTTGGAATAGTTCTACCCCCAAACAAACAACTGAATAGTCTGAATATTACATTGGTAGAAATGCACATGAAATAAAAGGTTTAAAAATCTTTCCCTATTCACCCTTTACCAAGTCATTGACATAATTAGTAAATAAGGAGAGAAATGTTAGCCATCTGCTAACCCATTCTGTAGGTTTTAAGAACACTACTCTCAAATGCTCTCAAGAAAAGCTCAGAAGAGAAATCAATGCTTTCAACAAAAAGAGAGTGCTATGGGGTTCTGTTTTGTTTTTCAAAGTGACTTCCCTAATTTTAACCAATATGCAGTTTTGCCAAAATAGCTGATGCTATGATAACATGATTGTAAAAGTGTTTTTACTGATTATTATCAGCATTACTTTTCCCTCAAGCTTATTGCTCAAGTCATCTTAGTTGTATCTATACTCAGTGCTATAGCAGTTGTCCTTTTTTTCATTGAGTGTGAATGGGGGTAATTCTTTGTAAGAATCAGTTTGGCTGAACTCTAATGTGTTAATTTTTCTCAGCTTGTCAAGTAAACATCAAAGTCTTTTCTCATGGCCTATTGAGTGCTTTGATAGAGAAGAGAAGTTAGAAGTGATTCCACGCTGCTTCAGGCAATTCTGAATCAGATCAGTTGCTCATTGAGACATGAAAATTCCCAGAACTCAAGATGAGTCAAATTATATCTAGATGACAAACTCAAACGCCAGAGCTTGAAAGGAAGCAGTCGATGGGGAGATGACAACAAGCCGTTGATATTGATCTGCATTTTAAATCATAGCATTGCAAAGTAATCATGAGAATTCGTTGTTACTTGTCATGTTCTTCGAAGACTGTTTCTGAGTGAACTTCTGGACATGTCATCTCTCATAATGTACTATAATATCTATCTCAAGACAGACCTGTCCTCATCCTACAGTTCTAGAGTGCCTTTACTAAACAGCCACACTTATTTAAATCACGTAACTGTATATATACCTAGCTCAGTGGAGGAGCAGCTGATGCTGGAATTGACTCAGTTGGTCGAGCCAGATACCCTTGAATTTTCTAAGATATCCAGCTGTTCTGGATCTCTCACCTGCAACTATCCCATAATCCCATGGATTGCACTACCTGAAAGACTCCAATGCCATCTTTCTCCATGTTTGCTTCTCTGGCTGCTTTCTTCTCTGTCCCGCAACATCTCCTACTTGTATGGCTGCAGTTGTCTAGTCTCCACACCTATGGCTTCTGGAGTTCCTGCAACTGCCCTACTTTTAGTCAGAATAAGTTTGTTTGTTTGTTTTGTTTTTCAGTTCTCTTTTAGGATTTCATTGGTTAATGGTTTAGGTTTTGTAGTTTTAGGAGCTAGTGTGTGTGTGGGGGGAGTGTTTGGTATTTTGTTTTGTTTTCTGCCTACAATATTCACATCCCTAGGATACAAAGCATGGTCATTTTAGCATCAACTCAAATGTCTCTCACTATTTTCTACTTTGAATGCTTTTGCCAGTTCCTTACACATGTTTTCAATAATTCCTTGTTCTCTGTTCCATCCCCAACATAGTCATCCATGTAGGGTGATCAACTACTCAAGCAATGAAGACTCTAAGGGATCCACACTGTTTTCAAAATGCCCACTCAGTCTAACCACATACCTATCTAATTCCAGCATTGGTACTACATAGAGGGATGTTTTATCTCCTTGCAAATTCTTAAAGAAGGACAATTGAATTATAGTCACTGTCACATGACCAGTATCTGGCAAAAATCCCTGTGTTATAGTACCTAGTTAGTGTACTTTAAAGAAGACTCTAAATCAATAACACAAAGTTTATTCTTTCTGAGATCTATATCAAATTACAAATTTGAATAGATCTTAAGATTTCTGAAATACTGAGATAAGCAGCCTATAAATTGACATTGATTTTTGACCTTTAACTTTTGAGTAGCCATTTTAATGAAGTCAAATCACATGTACATGTAAAGTGAACAAGAACTCAACGAGGTTTGTATCTAGGAATGTAGCTCAACAGCAGAATGCTTGCCTGACATGCATGAAACCTTGGGCTCCATGCCCTGAATTCACACATGCACACATGAAGATAAAAACAAACAAAAATAAAGGGCTAGTGATAACACTGGTTAGCAGAGGACTTCCTTGGAGTTTATACTGTGTGGACACATGGAACCAAAGTCAAGGTAACTTGACACTAACACTCCAACCCACATCACATATCCAGGAGAAAGACTTTGCTATGAAAAACATGGTACAGCATGGGTAGAGGTTCATGAGCTTCCAGATTAACAATTCTGTAAGCAGGAACATACAGAGGATACAATGTAACATCTCAAGGAAATACATTGTTTAGCAACATTCCCCCCTCCCAAAATAAAATGCCTGAAAAATAATTCAAGATCATGAAAGTAAGGAAACTCAATGAAATACAAGAGAATACAGACAGAAAGTTCAACAAAATCAGAGAAAATAAACATGTACTGAATAATATAGAGAGCATTTTAATGAAAAATTCTGGAGTTGAAGATATAATATCAAATAGAAGGAAATGGAAACACAATTGAGTTCCTCAACAAACAAGTTCAAGCAACACAAGGGATTTCTATTCTTGGAAACAGTCCTTTAACCTAATGGAATTGGGAAGGAAGGAAAAGAAAAACAGTGGGAAAAGGCTTACAAAGACCAAACACCATTATGCAAGCAAATATTCATATTGTAGATGTTCCAGGAAAACAGAGGGGAAAGGGTATGAAAAATTTATGCAATGACAAGAACAAAATAGCCAAAAAAATCTCCAAATCTTGGAAAAGACACAGACATTCAAGTCCAACAACTTAAGAAAGTTCCAACTAGAGTCAACCAAAGGGATCCTTTCAGGTATTATTCAATCTGTCAAAAATTTATGACAGAAATAAAATGAACACTGAAAACAAGAGAGGACTGTGGATCTGGAAGCCATCATTACACTAAGGGCAGACTGTGTTGCAGAACTTTACAGACCAAGAAAGAATGAAATGACACAGTCAAAGTATAAAGAGGATCAGATCCAAGTAATATTCTAGACCTAGCAAAGCTGTCTTTCAAACACAAAGGACAAAGACAAGAACGCCAGAAAGGATTCATCATCATTGAATTGGCCTTATAGCCAGTGCTCTCTGGGGCTATACATCTGAAAGGTAAAAGACAGTGCAGAAACACACACACATACACATACACACACACACACACACACACACACACACACACACACACACACACACACACACACACACACACACACACACACACACACACACACACACTCGTTACCAGCATAAGAGATAAAATAGAAACGCAAGAGCATCAAATCTGATTAATACAGAAAACCACTAAAGCAAGAGGATGAGCAAGAGAGAAAAAAAAAAAAAAAAAAAAAAAAAAAAAAAAAAAAAAAAAAAAAAAAAAAAAAAAAAAAAAAAAAAAAAAAAAAAAAAAAAAAAAAAAAAAAAAAAAAAAAAAAAAAAAAAAAAAAACCAGTACACAAAGCAGCCAGAAAAGTTAAAATATGGCAGGCTGAAGACTTCCTTTTTAATACTGATTATGAATGTCACATTAAATTCCACAATTAAAAGTAAGTTTATAAAAAATGTAATCTAAGTAAATGGAAACCAAAGCAAGCAAAAATAGCAGTGCATATAATAAATTAGGTTTTAAGTAAAGCTAAAACTGTATTATAAAAAGAAACTCATTATGTAATAGAAAGTCATTAACTCAGCAAAAGGATACAGCCATTGTGAAAACAACATACCAAATGTTTAAGTGTCTATGTAAAACAGACATTATTAGCCCTAAATAGTGAGACTTGCAACAATAGCAGCTGGTTAGTTCAACATCTCATTTTCACTGATGGACATATCATCTAGACAAAATAATCTATAGAGGAATGAACACTGGAGTTCAAGCATAGGCCAGATAGGCCCACAGGCATTTCCAGAGCACTCATCCCTCAGATGGAGCATACATATTCGTCTCACCACACAAAACTCATCTCAAAAGTGTTTGCAACACAAAGTCATACCATGCTTTCTTTCCACTCTAGCTATACAGGAAAATTATATTGCAGCTATAGAAACTGTGGAAATTGTACAACTATAATGAAATTAGAGAATATGTTCATCATAATCACTGAGTGATTAAAAAGAGAAAATTTAAAATTATATAAAATCAGGAATACAGTGTACCAATTCTGAGTTTCAGAAAAAAAAAAGCAGTACAAGAGAAAAAATATATAAGAATCAGTGATGGTATTAAAAGCCAAAAAGAGAGCCGGGCGTGGTGGCGCATGCCTTTAATCCCAGCACTTGGGAGGCAGAGGCAGGCGGATTTCTGGTCTACAAAGTGAGTTCCAGGACAACCAGGGCTATACAGAGAAACTCTGTCTCAAAAAACCAAAAAAAAAAAAAAAAAGCCAAAAAGATTTCTCTTAAAAGAAGAAGAAGAAGAAGAAGAAGAAGAAGAAGAAGAAGAAGAAGAAGAAGAAGAAGAAGAAGAAGAAGCAGAAGCAGAAGCAGAAGCAGAAGCAGAAGCAGAAGCAGAAGCAGAAGCAGAAGAAGAAGAAGAAGAAGAAGAAGAAGAAGAAGAAGAAGAAGAAGAAGAAAGAATGACAGTCAATCACACACAACATTGTTCAATAAAAGAAATAACAGAGTTTAGAGAAGAACAAAAGAAACTAGGGTTGAAAAAAATCACAGAGACCAACCGTATAGAAAGCTAGTTCCTTAACAAGAAACCAATCAAAAGAATAACCTTTACATAGATGGAGAGACAAGCACAAATAAAACAAGTTCAGATAAAGGAATAAAAGTAGATGCAAGAAAGGCCACAGAAGAAAAAGTGTGTGACTGTGGTTTAAACTATAAGCCACCAGTTTGAAAAACCTAAAAGATTACAATTTCAGATATATGATATCAAAATAGAAACATAAAAACATGAGAAACTCTAAGGCTCCAATGCTGAACAGGAAAAATGAATTGGTAACACTTACCTTGATGAAAACTCCGCACTGGATGACTTACAGCTGAAGTTTTCCCAGATTTGGGGTGTTTTGGTTTGGTTTGGTTTGGTTTTATGAGTGTGTGTGGGGGGGGGTTATATATTCATGTATTGATATATAAGTTGCTTTTGGTGTTTTATTTATTTATTTATTTTTGGTGGGTCTTTTACTAAATCTATAGTTCATCCATTCAGCAAGGTTGGATAGCCGTTGAGTGTAAGAGTCTGCTTGACTCCACACCACTATCCCTATCATTATACAAGTGCACTGCCACCCTACTTTAAGAAGGTGCCATGTAACCAAGCTCAAACTTCATACTTTGGTGGCAGGCACTTTGTCGATTGAGCCATCTCCTCAGGTCTATCAAAATTCTAAAGAACTAAAACCAATTTTCCAGAAAGTATCCAAAATGCTTACATGGAAAAAAACTCTATCATATTCATCCTAGAAGGGCAGAATTAATTTGATACTAAAGTCAAACAGAATACAGAGAAAGAAAACTACAGACTAACATCCCTGGTCAACAAAGGTATAAAAATTCTTTACAAAGTTCTAATAAAACAAATCCAACAACAGCAAAATGGCTATAAACCATAATTGACCCTGTAGGCTGACGATGGTTTATTCCCCAAGTCAACATAGATAGAACACAAATCATCATAGAACAATCAGCACAAGATGGTTAATACTTACTTTTCTCTACAACTTATTTTATATATTTTATTAGATATTTTATATATTTACATTTCAAATGTTATCCCCTTTCTCCGTTTCCCCTCAGGAACCCACCTCTCCCAAACCCTTCCCCCTGGTTCTATGAGGATGCTAACCCACCAACCCACTCCTACCTCACTGCCCTGGCATTCCCCTACACTGTGGCACCAAGTCTTCACAGGACCAAGGGTTTCTCCTCCTATTGAAGCCAGATAATATCATCCTCTGCTACATATGTAGCTGGAGCCATGGGTCACTCCATGTGAACTCTTTGGTTGGTGGTTTAGTCCCTGGGAGCTCTGGGGGGTCTGGTTGGTTGATATTGCTATTCTTCCTATGGGGTTGCCAACCCCTTTAGCTCCTTCAGTCCTTTCTCTAACTCATCCATTGGGGACCCCTGCTAAGTCCAATGATTGGATGGGAACATCCACCTCTATATTTGTCAGGCTCTATCAGAGTCTCTCAGGAGACAGCTATAACAGGCTCCTGTCAGCAAGCAGTTCTTGGCATACTCAATAGTGTCTGGGTTTGGTGTCTGTATATGGGTTGGATCCCCATGTGGGGCAGTCTCTGGATGGCCTTTGCTTCGGTCTCTCCTCCACTCTTTGTCCCCGTATTTCCATTAGACATGAGGCCTTCTGGGTTAAGAATTTGGAGATGAGTAGGTGTCCCCATCCCCCCAACCAGGGGCCTTGCTTAACCTCTGGATTCCACTTTATACCCCTAAGAATGGCTAAGATCAAAAACTAAGGTGACAGCAGATGCTGGCAAGGATGTGGAGAAAGAGGAACACTCTTCATTGTTGGTGGTATTGCAAGCTGGTACAACTACTCTGGAAATCAGTCTGGAGGTTCCTCAGAAAATTGAACATAGTACTACCTGAGGACCCAGCTATGCCACTCCTGGATATATACCCAAAAGATGTTCTAACATATAACAAGAACACATGCTCCACTATGTTCATAGCAGCCTTATTTATAATAGCCAGAAGCTGGAAACAACCCAAATGTCCCTCAACAGAGGATGGATACAGAAAATGTGGTACATTTACTCAGCTATTAAAAACAATGACTTCATGAAATTCTTAGGCAAATAGATGGAACTAGAAAATACCATCCTGAACAGAAAGAAAGAAAGAAAGAAAGAAAGAAAGAAAGAAAGAAAGAAAGAAAGAAAGAAAGAAAGAAAGAAAGAAAGAAAGGAAGGAAGGAAGGAAGGAAGGAAGGAAGGAAGAAAGAAAGAAAGAAAGAAAGAAAGAAAGAAAGAAAGAAAGAAAGAAAGAAAGAAAGAAAGACAGGAAAAAAGGAAAAGAAAATATAATACTGAGTGAGGTAACCCAGTCACAAAAAAACACAAAGGAAGGAAGGAAGGAAGGAAGGAAGGAAGGAAGGAAGGAAGGAAGGAAGGAAGGAAGGAAAAAAGGAAAAGAAAATATAATACTGAGCGAGGTAACCCAGTCACAAAAGAACACACATGGTATGCACTCACCCATAAGTGGATATTAGCCCAAAAGCTCGGAATACCCAAGATACAATTCACAGACCAATTGAAGCTCAAGAAGAAGGAAGACTAAAATATGGATGCTTCAGTCCTTCTTAGAAGGGAGAACAAAATGCTCAGGGGAGGTAGAGGGTGGGAGGGACTTGGGAGGAAGAGAAAACACACTTACTTATGAGAGATAAGAGAATTCCCATTGTCACTGAATAATTATAGAATGTATATTATAACACCTCAAATGCTTGAAATGTTTATTGTATAATGATGAAAGTCACACTCATCCAGCTGCCATAAGTGCAAAGTGATAATTTCTCAACACTCTTCCACTGAACTCTACTCTTCATTTGCATATTTCTTCACTTTTTATTCACATAGAAAATACTTTCTGGGTATGTTCTACCTTCCAGGTACTATGCAACACTATGTCAATCCCATGATGAGGAGAACACATACCCTCACTAACTCAATCATTGGCATGAGGAGGGAACAGGGGCTACTACTGTATTAGTGATAGCACTGGGTATGAATCTACTGATTTATTCAAGCTCCTGCGCACCAAGGAACCCAACTGTTGAATTCAACATTAAAAGAATTAAATTATACATTTTTATCATATTTTGATGCCTATTCAATTTGAAAAGTATTATAATTGTTAGAAGACCTTCTCTATGCAATACATTTGTGTATTTGAATAAAGCATAAAACATGAGTGCATATGAATCCTGGGTATGTAAATAGTCATCTTTGATATGACAAAGATCTAGATGAACTTATTAAGACATTATCAAAATCAACATTATTTTAAATCTAAAAATTTAAATATAAATTTTGATAAACTGTCACTAATATAAATACTAAAACATTTCACTTTTAAGATGCAGGCACTGGGTTGAAAGTTTCATTAGGAATAAAGTAGACAGATTTAATTGGCAGCCCTAGTCATAACATACAGTATATAATGAGAGTAGAATTCACAGCATGTTTAAGTTTGGGAGCCAATTTTGACATACATTACTATGCCCACTGACTGCATTATTATAAGACTACAAATATAAAAATTATATTATGTCTGTAGCTAGAGTCACTTTGGTGATAACTGTGCCTCTGAAAATACACTTTTTAAACTCTAAATGTATTTCATTGTTACAGCTCTATGTTATGATTATCAATTCTTTGCACAGGATAATTGAAAGCACAAAGTTTTCAACTGTTTTATATGAACCATTCTTATTCTCAGGCACATAAAAGGCGACATATTAATACTTATTGGGAGGTCTCATGCTTAGAATGGATAGTTATGGTTTTATACCCATAATGATTTAAATGCATTATTGAAAATAACTATTTACAATGAATATTTCTTTCCTTTCAACTCACTGCCCCCTTACCTAATAGAATAAATCTAACAGTACAACCTAGTAACAATTTAATAAATAACACTGAATAAATTTGTAAATAGTAACATAGAAAGACTATTACTCTTGGAAAACTGTCCATTCTTTGATTAGTACCTCTGGTTTAGTAATAAGTGTTCAACATTTATGATCTTCATTTATCCACTAGTCCATTGTTTCACTCAATAATATTTACTCAATGTTAGTTTAGTAGCTCTAGCAGTGAATAAATATTTACTTGTTTAAAAAGATCACTTACAAAGCAGAGAAACATAAATGTAGACATTGCTGTAGCACTAATGCATAATGTCTCCAGGGCTAAATGTTCCTGCGTCTGTGTGCCTGAGGCATGTTTACAATGACATGGAGGGAAGATATGAAGTCATGGTTATGCTCTTAGAGAACATGGACTATATGTTATATGATGAAGTGGAATAAAGAGTTCGAGACTGAAGAAAGTGAGGACATGAAAGCATGGTTATTGTCAGGCAATCACCAATGAACCCAAGCAAAAATTCATTTCTACCTGCATTTTACTTAAGTGGGGTGCATTGGTCTACTTAACCCATAACTAATCGAGGTGATCTAAAAAGCACAAAGTTACTTGCACAGTTCTATGAGGGAGAAGTCATAGATCAAAGTATTGACTGATTCAGTCTATATTAGAGACTCTTCCTAGCCTATAAAATTACAATTTCTTATATCACATAGAAGAGAGAAAGAGACCTCTCTTTCCCCTCCCCTTCCTTGTCTCCTTTTTTGTTTCCTTTTCCTCCTCCTCTTTTTCTGCTTCTGCATCAATTTTATAAGATTATAACTTCATTGAACCCTAAAGAACCTACCTCCAACTATCATAAAACTGGAGGTTACAGTGGTCTATGTATTTGGAATACAATGCAAAGAAATATTGAGAGGACACTGAGACAATTAAACAGTTAGAAGGTGGCTTTGGTATATCCTTGGATTTTTTAGTACAAAATATTTTGTAAAAAGCTAAAGATCCTATTCTAAAAATTCTAATTGAATAAAAGTCAAAAGTAGAATTCCTGAAAATTTTTTCTCTGTTTTATTTATTGCAAGTGCAATAAATAAAACAGAGAACAAATGTGGAAATGCTGGGATATAGAAAAACACAGACATTGATGGAGTTTGCATGCATGGAATAAAAGCCACACAGGCACACCATCACTATGTCTCTTAGAGGAGAACTCTGTTAACTTACTAGAAATTATCACCATCAGTAGATCTCTGTACAAGACATCTGTGCTAACATGCTAGAAACAATCTGAATTCCCATGGGGGCAAAGTCTGAGTATTTTTCATTTATAATATCCTACTGCCTTTAAAGTGTTGACTATAAATATTTATAAAAATATAGTTAAACACTTAAAAGGGAATAATTAGAAAAGAAAGATAAACAGTGTTCAAGTTCTGAGACTTAGATTAAGAAACACAATAAATCCACACAGAAAACAAAGCATCAATGAAAGGATTCTTCTTTTAATATTTCTGAAATAACATGAGACGTTGAAAAATCACTGGAAATGGAGAAAAGGATGAACTAAGGGCCCATGTTGCTTGAAAGCACCTTCTCTGTATCTGTTCCAATTTAGCATCCAAGACAGTCATGGGAAAACAAACAATCAAAATAAATAATAGACCTTCTAGCAGTGGATGATATTGAACACAAATAAGCCATCTCTTGTAATCAGGCAGGACTCAGAGATATTGGAACACCAAACCAGCCACAAAACCTTGACCTACAATTTGTACTGACTACAAGTTATACAAGGATAAAGATGGAACAGAAATTGAGGGACTAGCCAACCAATGATTGGTCCAGCTTGAGACCCATGCCATGACAGGGAGCCCACTCCTGACACTTTTAATGATATTCTTCCATACTTGCAGACATGAGTCTAATATAATTATTATCAGAGAGTCTTCACCCAGAAACTGATAGAAACAGATGAAGAGACCAAACATTAGGCAGAGCATGGAAAACCTGGCAGAACGGGAGAAAGAAGGATTGTAGGAGCCAGAGTGTCCAGGACAACCTGAGAAAACCTACAAAATCAACTAATCTGGGCCCATAGGGATCACAGAGATGCAATTGCCTACCAAAGACTATGTGTGGGACCAACCTAGGCCCTCTGCACACATGTTACAGTTGTGTACCTTGGTCTTTAACAGGGACTCCTAACAGCAGGGGCAGGATCTGTCTCTGATTCTGTTACCTGCCTTTGGGACACATTCCCCTAACTGGCCTGCCTTGTCCAGCCTCAATACGAGAGGATGCACCCAGTCTTGCTACAACTTGATATGACAAAGCTGGTTGATATCCACAAGATCCCTCCCCCTTTATTGAAGAGAAAAAGGAGTAGAAGGGAGAGGGGAGCTTGAAGTAGGAAAGACTGAGATGAGTGGAGGAGGGAAACCACAGCTAGTGTGTAAAGTTAATTAATTACTTTTTAAAAGCACAAAAACACAAAACCAAAATAGATTATAAACAAACAAGTGAACAAACAAACAAACAACAAAATAATGGGGCCTGATTTGGGAGATGCCTTTCTCACTGGAAATCAATAGGAAAGAAATGAAATAATGGTTAATTTCCAGGTGCTTAATAGGCGTAGGGTTGGGTGGGTGTTTTGTTTTGTTTTGTTTTGTTTTGTTTTGTTTTGTTTTGTTTTTTTGTACCAATAATATATAAGATCTTTTTATGAGCTATCACCTTTAATAGAATCATATTATGTTTTGAAGAACCAAGCAAAGAAAAGTTATGTAACTAGCTGGAGAAAGTATGGCATCAATTCTTAGAAAACTGAGTTTGAAACCAAGCTCAGAGCTTTCCAGCTCAGAGCATCGCTGTCTTAAAGAAAGCAGTTAAGCATGAGTCATTGTTTCAGTCTACAAGTCAAATAAGATGCTTAATATAGGCCTTCAACATAAAACACTCATTAGGATCAAGCTAGTCAATCATAAACATAAACTATTTACTCTAGTAGTTATCATGGTTACCATTTCCTCACAGAGGTGTGTATTAAGGACCACTTATACCCATTGATATAAGGATATTTAAACAATCTATCAATACACAAATATATTATGCTGTCATCATGCCCACTAATTTAGAATAGGTTCCTATTAATCAGGTAGGTACATGAATGTGAATTGATTTTAGACTCAAGCTTGTCAGGCAAACACTCTATCCAAACCATGGAAAGAATCATGAGATATGAAAATAACAGCATCTCTGAATTCATGAAATATCACTTTTAATATAATATTGGTCAATAAGGCAAATTGCTAAGGGGCCTGCTCAGAATGCTGCTAACAACAGAATGATATATGGTGTTGAATGATGTTTTGATTCTCTTGACTGCTTTACAATGATTTGCAATGTGTTTACCCAAAAAGTAGAAAGAAAAAAAAAATTCTTGTTTTGCTGAAGATAGTCACTTTTGTTCACAAGGAATCTTTCCAGATTTGTTAAATATTTTATACTAATTATACTTAATACAAGAGACCACATTGTAAATATTAAACATGAGTATATGCCTATCTTACTGATTTTAACAGAATGGTGAGTTTTCTACAAATCACTGGAGTTTAGGTTTTTCCTGTGAATCTCCTGTACTTCTGACTGTAACAAATAGAAATGAGGGTACACTTTACATCCAGAAGAAAATATTTTCTAAATATTGGTTCAGTAGTCTTGGCCCTGCTAAGTTGTTTCTTTTTTTTTTCCAACATTTATTAGATAATTTCTTCATTTACATTTCAAGTGTTATCCAGAAAGTTCCCTATATCCTCCCCCG
>LR750452.1:209958-264032 GCA_902729485.2 Mus minutoides | reverse complement strand
CTCTTCTATATATGCAGCTAGAGACATGAGCTCAGGGGGTACTAGTTAGTTCATGTTATTCTTCCACCTATAGGGTTGAAGACCCCTTCAGCTCCTTGGGTACTTTCTCTAGCTCCTTCCTTGGGAACCCTGTGTTCCATCTAATAGCTGACCGTGAGCTTCCACCTCCATGTTTGCCAGGCATTGGTATAGTCTCCCATGAGACAGCTATATCCGGGCCCTTTCAGCACTATCTTGCTGGCATATGCTATAGTGTCTATGATTGGTGGCTGATTGTGGGATGGATCATAATGATGACTAAGATTAACTAAGAAAAGCAATCAAGCAACTTCGCACCTTTCTTTTCCCTTAATCCTGGGTTCTGTTCTGTTTCCTTTGTCATGCTTCATATCCATAACTCATTTCCTCCAAAGATGGGTCTGGAATTGGGTAGAACTGTCTGCACAGGGAAAGTGAGCTTGCCTCATTAGGATCCCCAATGAAGGAGCTAGAGAAAGTACCCAAGGAGCTGAAGGGGTTTGCAGGCCCATAGGAAGAACAACTATATGAACTAACCAGTACCTCCAGAGCTCCCTGAGACTAAACCATTGATCAAAGAAAATACATGGAGGGACTTGTGGTTCTAGCTGCATATGTAGCAGAGGATGGTCTAGTTGGTCATCAATGGGAGGAGAGGCCTTTGGTCCTGTGAAGGTTCTATGCCCCAGTATAGGGGAATGCCAGGGTCAGGAAGCAGGAGTTGGTGGGTTGGGGAGCAGGAGTAGGGGGGAGAGAATAGGGCATTTTTGGAGGGAAACTAGGAAAGGGGATAACATTTGAACTGTAAATAAAGAAAATATCTAATAAAAAGGAAAAAAATAAACAAACATTAATGAGACTCCTCTGCTCTTTATAATAAACCATGTAATTCAATATCTTCATCGATGTTGATATGTAGTTCTCTATTAACCTAACCAATATGTCTATCTTTCAAATAGCTACAAGCTCAATAGTACACTATTTATTGGATCACTAAAAGGTCCATATTTAAAATTAAGAGCATCAGAATTTGCAGTAAAAGTCATGCTCCCACAGCAAACTTTAGCAAACCCAGGGGGAGAGTGGACATATTTACAACGAGGTAATTAATAGATGCCCATATGGTAGCAAAAGCATTTGGCAGAAGCCTTGTATTTGAACACAGCATAGAGTAAATCCACTGCGAACAGTGTTAGCTTTTTCTGAACTTCAATGAGATTTAGTCTTATGTAAGCATTTGCATTGATGCACTCCTTTACAAAGAGGCGCCTAAAATCATTTCGACAGAAGATAAATGTCCTAAGTTAAAGTCAGGCTGATGGCCCTCCTTTGTTCTACAACTTAATGGCTCATTCTTCCCTTAGATTTGTTAGTATTTATTAGTTCTCATTGCTCAACATCGTGGGTGATTATTAGGAAATTGTCATGCTTCAGCATTGCACACTTTGCTCATTATGACCCTCATTTCCTTTGTTTCTTCTTCTCACTCCCATCCGTACCCCAATTTTGTCTAAATAACCTCTCCTCTGCTTTCATCATAGATTTATATTTTTTAGAATATAGACTCTACAGTGACAAAAGGCATGTGGTGTTTGTTTAAGGCCTTTTAAAAACAAAATATTCAACATAGTCTTTATTCTCACTCACCCCTTCCCTCTTAGATTCAAAATGTGTCTGCAGTTATAGTCTTGGTGTCACTGTCCCCAGGATTGTCTCAAAGAAACAGATTGTGTGGGTTATCTAGCTCTGTGAATAATAATCATGAGTCCAATAAACAGCCGCGGCCCATGGAGCCTCGGGCCATAGGCGCTGAATCTCCGTGAAGCCTTGGCTCTCCAGGAGATGTAGGAAGCTGGCAGCTCTGACCAGTGGAGCTCCGCTGCCCAAGCTCCGGCAAGCCTCCCGGGCTCCTGCAAGCATCCAGCTCCTGTAAGCATCCAGCTCCCTGCCATTACAAGATGGCAGGGGGACTGGCCAGCTGCCAGGGAGGAGAGCCTAGCACATGTGCAGCTCTCTTCAGGACCTCCTCAAGCAATAGCCCCTCCTGAACGGGCAATATGCTAATGAGGTGTGGCTTGTGACACCAATGAACGGGCCATATGCTAATGGGGTGTAGCATGGTGCACCAATCCGCGACCACTATGACACCCTTCCCCCTTCCCTGGGAGAGTATAAACGCAGCAGCTCTGCTGCTGTCCAGGGTCCTGGGAATCTACTATCAAGGTGCTCCAGAATAAAGCTGACTGAGAAGATCCTGGTGGTGGCATGTCTTTCTTGCTGGTCGAGGGAGGAGCGTCGCCAAGCATCTGCTGCTGAGTCTGACAAACTGAAAGTTTTATATTTTTATTTTAAAATTCTTTTGAAATTAATTTCATTATTGTTCTCCCTTTACTTCCTTACTCCAAGTTTTCTCATGTATAACTCCTCACTTTGTCTCAAATTCATGGCCTGTTTTTCTTTCATTGTTGTCATATACATTTATTTGTAAATATATAAATACAACTTGCTCTTATAATGTATACATTTTTTTTTTCAGGGCTGACCATTTGGTAATGGACATCCAACTGAAGGTGCTCGTCCCTAGAGAAGACTATTTTTCTATCTCCCACAATTCTCTGTTTTTCTATAGTTTTTTTTTTTTTTTTTTGGCGGGGGGGGGGGTGAGGCCTTAAAGGCTTTCTTCCTTCAATGTTAGTGTGCCTATTGCTGTCATTACTCTTCAGAACTTATCAGCTATGTTAATGATAATTCACAGATATAGTTTCTCTGACATTTCTAGAAGACACAATTTCACATCAAACTTCCTATTCCTCTGGGTTTTACAATCACGAGGATATGTAAGCTTTAGATACAAGTGTTGTGTTATCGATGTATCACTTAGGAAGCACATGAAATCTTGTTCTATGTATTTTGATATGTTGTGGTTTTCTGTAGTGGTCTCCGTAAAAAAGAGAAATGATGTTTTGTTTTGGTTTAGGTTTTTTGATGAAAGGTAAAAACTACACTTATCTGTGAGTGTAAAAATAAATATTTAGAATATAAATGTTGGTTTAGTAAAGTGGTAATTGTTGGAGCTCCTTCAAGATTCATGAATTCATTAGCCTCTAGTATTGGCTAAATTTCCAGTATCAGGCACAATTTCAATCTCGGTGAGTGTGCTTTGAGTCTTAAAATTCATATGGAATCATAAAAGACCCCAAATAAGTAAAACAGTCCTGAGTAAAAAGAACAATACTGAAGGGATGAGCATTCCAGATGTTAAGATATATAACAGCAATAGCAACTTTAAAGGTATAATACTGGTACAAAAAAAGACATATAAACCAACAGAACACACCAAAGACCCTAATATGAGCACACATAATTTCAACCATTTAATACTTCACAAAAGTATCAAAAGCATAAACTAAATCATAAAAGAAAATCTTCAACAAGTGACCTTGGAAATCTGGCTGTCTACATGAAATAGAAAGAACTTAGATCTGTAACTAACACCTAGCACAAAAACTAACTCAAAATTGATCAAAGTTCTAAACCTGATATTTGAAACATTGAACCTACTAGAAGAAAACTTACATAGTACCCTACGAGATATAGGTGGAAGAAAGGACTAGGGTACTGTTTGCTCAAGAAAATGAGACCGGGCTGGTGAGATAGCTCAGTGGGTTAGAGCACCCGACTGCTCTTCCAAAGGTGATGAGTTCAAATCCCAGCAACCACATGGTGGCTTACAACCACCCGTAACAAGATCTGACGCCCTCCTCTGGTGCGTCTGAAGTCAGCTGCAGTGTACTTATGAAGAATAATAAATGAATCCTTGGACTGGAGAGACCAACTGGAGCAAGCGGAGCCGAACGGAGCAAGTGGGGCTGCGAGCGGGGTTGACCGGAACAAGGGAAAAAAAATAAAATTCATTAAAAAAAGAAAAAGAAAATGAGACCAATGATTGATAAGAGACTTCATAAAACTAAAAAAATTTCTGTACAGCTTAAAACAATCAACCAAGTGAAGAGGAGGGAGAATTTTTACCAGCCACACATCTAACAGTGGATTAATATCCACAGTATATAAAGAACTCACAAAAAACAAAGATTCAGAAAAAAATGACTTATAAAAAAGAGGAGTGAGGGAACTGAGCAGAGAGTTCTCAAAAGAAGTGGGAAAGTGACTAAGTAATATCTTTAAAATTGTCATCTTCCCACGCATTTAGAGAAATCGAATCAAAACAACACTGAGATTTAATCTTACTCTAGTAACAATTGTAAAGATCAACAAAACAATGAACAACAAATGTGAGAATGTATATGTGGGGACAGGGAACCCTCATTCACCCTGCTCTACTTCTTAGCATATGTCAGAAATTTGACAGCCTACTCCATAGATACTTACTCACTGGTGTTCATGGGTATTCTATCCAGGATAGCCAGGAAAAGAAAATAAACTAAATATCCTTATGTTAATAAATGTTTAATGAAAATATGTTACATATATGCTATGAAATACTATTTAGCTATAAAGAATAATGAAATCATGGGCATTTCAGGCAAATGGATTGAACTAGAAAAGATCATACTGAGTGATGTAAATGAGACCCAAAAAGACAACTACTACATCTGAAGCTCACAGCTCAATCTTTAGATGAGTACACATTCTTCATCAACTGTAGAAACTGATTTAGGAAGGTAAAAGAGCAATAGATAAGGGACTAATGGGAAGGCTGTGATCTGACTTGTAAGAATGGGAAAGGGGGGTCCTAATTATTCAGGAGGATGAACATAAATATAGAGCAAAAAGAATTAAATAATGATAAGTAGTCTGAAAAGTTATATAAACTATATACTATTAACCACTACTAAAAGAATGCTGTAATACATGTAAGTCTGTGTATAACCATACATATATAGTTTAAATTTCATTTTCTGTTCTGTTCTAACCATGCTCCCTCTAAAATCCAAAAACCATAGAAAAACAAACAAAAACCAAAAAATCAAAAGCATAAACAAAAACAAACAAACAAAAAAACATCAAGCATAAAAAGCCTTTTGAGTTGTTGGTCAAGATTGTCCAAGAGACTCACTATACATTACACACTATTGCTATTGTACTTAGTATCCTGGTAGCAGAAAATGCACATTTATGGAGCCCAGTCCCAAACCATACACTTATAAAATATCTCCCCTACCAAAGGTTCAGGGAACATCATAGAAAAGGGGCAGAAAGATTTTAATTCCTAACCTGGAGGCACTCTCTACCTATGAAGCCACTAGGTAAAACAATCAGGGAATCATACAGGTGACCTTTACTTTTCTCCATGTCCTCCATTTCTATCTAATTACCCAGTCTCATCCTCAGCCTAGTAGCTTTGCAGGTGATCAGCTGCAATGGCCTGTTCTTCCTCTCTGACTCCACTCCTGGGGATGCCTCGAATCATTATGGCAGACCCAGATTTTCTCCCTTTTGTGGTCCCTTACAGTATCCCTTCTAGCCTGTCCCCATTCATTTGTATAAGCCTCTAACAACTATAAAGACATTCTACTTGAGACTCCCAGTGCTCAATTGGAAGGAACTCAGAAACATTTCATGCTAGGCAACTCAGAGCTTCTAAAAGAGAAACAGCATCAAAAGTAGAGAACATTCACCCAACAAAGAACTAAGATATTAACACCTAAAATTACCTCATCCTAACCCCAGTTGCTTATATACCATCATTATAACCACACAATATGTCTCCAAAGCCCAGTAAGCCTACATAGTACGCCCTGAAAAATGTAATATAGTTGAAGCAAGAACTTTAAAATACCTATTGTGAATATGATCAAGGACCTTAAAGGGGATATAAATTAATCCATTAATGAAATTTAAGAAAACACAAACAATGGAATAAAATGAAGAAACTAGTTCAAAACATAAAAACAGGAATAGAATAACTAAAGAAAATAAAAACTACTCAGAGGCTACACCAGCACCAGGAACCCCAGTTAAGGCCTTGCCATATTCATTATGCTCACCAACTCCCTTTAGAGCACATCCAACAACTGTAAAATGCACCCCATCTCTTGGGCTTTATGTTCCACCCAATAACCTTGGCAAAAGGCCTCTGCTATCCCAGAGTTCTATGGATGTCAAAGGTAACATTAGCACCCAAAACACCAGAGGTCATCCAGGCCCAACGAACACACACACACACACACACACACACACACACACACACACACACACACCAAAGAAACCTGAGTGGAATTGAAGGTTTACTAGTCACTAGAACCAAGGCCACTCAAGCCAAAGAGGAAACAGAAACACACAGAAATCTAACACCCATGTTAAAACCTCAGAAATCAGCACCCAAACCTAAAATAACTCCAAAACTCAGATGACTAGAGGCTAGCATAATGGGAGCGGATGGGTAGGGGAGCAGGGCCAGGAGGGGGGAGGGTATAGGGAACTTTCTGGATAACACTTGAAATGTAAATGAAGAAAATATATAATAAAAGTTGAAAAAAAAAAGAATACAACCAACAACCACCAGGGCTCAGCTAGCCTGAGCTAGTAACCCCTGGATAGTATGAAACAGCTGAAGCACAAAAACTTAGGCCTAAACCCTATCTTATGAAGATAATGGAGACATTTAAAGTGGAAATTAATAAATCCCTTTTTAAAATACAGGAAAATATACTGGACAGGTGAAAAAAATAAATAAAACTCTTCAAGAACTGAAAATGAAAATAGAAGCAATAAAAACACACAAACTGAGGGAACTCTGGAGATAGAAAATCTAAGTGAACAGGAACTACAGACAAAACCATCACCAACAGAGTACAAAAAATTTGAAGAGAGTATCTTTGGCATAGAAGATACAATAGGCAAGAGTCATACATCAGTCAAAGTAAATGTTAAACCTAAAAAGTTCCTGACCAAAAAAAAAAAAAAAAAAAAAAAAAAAAAAAAAAAAAAAAAAAAAAAAAAAAAAAAAAACATTCAGAAAATATGGGGCACTATGAACATATAAAACCTAAAATAATAGGAATGGAAGAATTTGAATATTTAGCATCTCAAAGGTCCAAAAAATATTTTCCATAAAATCATAGAAGAAAATTTCCCCAACCTAAAAATAGTAATGTCTGTAAACGTAAAAGAAGCTTACAGAACACCAGATAGATTAGAACAGAAAAGAAAATCCTCCTGCCACATAATAATTAAAATACTAAATATATAGAACAAAGAAAGAATATTAAAAGCTGCAAAGGAAAAGAGACAAGTGACATATAAAGACATATCTATTAGGCTTACACCTAACCTCTTGATAGAGATTTTTAAAGCCAGAAGGGCATGGAAAGATGCCTTACGGATTCTAAAAGATCACAAATGTTAGAAGACTGGTATAACCTACAAAGCTTTCAATCACGGTAAACAGAGAAAACAAGATATTAAACTACATCTATCCACAAATCCAGCCCTACAAAATATTCTAGAATAAAAACTCAAACCCAAGGGGGATTAGTTACATCCAAGGAAACACAGGAAATAAAAATAAGTAATTTCAGATCAGCAAAATCAAAAGAATGGAACCATAAGCATCACACACACACACATACACACACTACCACCATCAACATCAAAATAACAGGAATTAAAAAACATTGGTCATTAATATCCCGCAATATTAGTGGACTCAATTACCCAATAAAAAGACACGGACCAGCAGAATGGATGTGAAAACAGGACCCATCATTGGTCTGTATAAAAGAAGCATACCTCAGCAACAAAGCTAGACATTACCCCAGAGTATAGGTCTAAAAAAGATTTCCCAAGGAAATGGACCCAAGAAGAAAGGTGGTGCTATCAAAATAGACATTCAACCAAAATTAATCAAAAGAGAAGAGGAAGAATACTTCATATTCATCAAAGGAAAGCACCAAGATGACATTCCAATTTTGAATATCAATGCTCTACAGGCAAGGGCGTGCACATTTGTAAAAGAAACATTAAAGCTTAAATCACTTATGGAACTCCACACATTAATACTGGGAGACTTCAGTACTCCACTCTCACCAATGGAGATGTCATCAAGACAGAAAATAAAGTAAAGAAAGAATGGGACTAACAGATATTTTGACTCAAATGGATCTAACATATATCTATAGAACATTTCACCAAAACTCTAAAAAACAAAAAAACCCATCTCAGAACCTTCTCCAAAACTAACTATATACTCAGTCACAAAGCAAGTTACAACAGACATAAGAAAATTGAAGCAATCCCCTATATCTTATTAGGCCACCATAGGTTACAGCTGAACTTCAACAACAGAAGCAACAAAAAGCCTACATACTCATATATACTGAACAACTTTCTACTCAATGACCATTGGGACAAGGAAGAAAGAAAGAACAAAATTAAAGACTTTCTAGAATTCAATGAAAATGAATGCACAACACACCCAAACTTATAGTACACAATAAAAGTAGTGCTAAGAGAAAAAAATCACATCATTAAGTGCCTTCAAAAAGAAGTGAGAAAGATTCCCTACTATTAACTTAACAGCATAACTGAAAACTGTAGAACAAAAAGGAGCAAATACACCAAAGAGGAGTAGATGGCAGGACATAATCAAGCTTACTGCTGAAATCAATAAAATAGAAACAGAGAACAATGCAAAGAATCAATGAAACTAAGAGCTGGTTCTTTGAGAACACTCTTAGCCAAACTAACTAAAATGCAGAAAGAGAATATACAAAATAACAAAATCAGAAATAAAGTGGGAAAAGTAACAAGAGATACTGAGGTAAACCAAAGAATCTTTATGTATTACTTCTCAAACCTGTGCTAAACAAAACTGGAAATTTTTAAAGAAATGGAAAATTTTCTTGATAGATATCACTTGTGAAAGTTAAATTAAGATCAGATACACAATCTAAATAGTCCAATAACCACGAAGAAAATAGCAGCAGTTATTAAAAGTTCTTGGGCCAGATTAGTGCAGAACTCTTCAGACATCAGACTTTCAAAGATAAGCTAATACCAATACTCCTCAAATTAATCCACAAAATAAAAACAGAATGAACACTGTCAAGTTCACTTTATGAGTCTACCGTTACCCTCATACCTAAATCATGCAAAGACTCAAGAAAGATGGAAATTTTCAGATCAATTTTCCTCATGAACACTGATGGAAAAATACTCAATAAAATACTCACAAACCAAATACAGGAACTCATCAAAAAGATCCACCACCATGATCAAGTATAATTCAACATATGAATTCTATCACTGTAATCCACCATATAAACAAACAAAAATTACTCAGTGCAATCTACCATATAAAAAATCAGAAAGGACAAAAATCACATGATCATCTAATTAGATGCTTAAAAAAAAAAAGCCTTTGACAAAATCCAAAATCCTTTACTATAAAAAATCTTGGACAGATCAGAAACACAAGACACATTACTGAAAATAATAAAAGTAATATAACAAGTAAATTTAAAACATCAATATAAGTAGAAACTTAAAGTAATTCCACTAAACTTAGGGAGAAGGCAAGGCTGTCCACTCTTTCGGTATATATTTAGTGTGGTATTTGAAGTTTTAGCTAGAGCAAGTACTCTTTCCTTGCCCAATTATTCTCATCATTCTTTCTTCTCGTTCTTCATTCTTCCTTTTCATTTTTTTGCTTTCTCCCTTCTCATTCTTTTTTCTTCTCATTTTTCAGAAAGTCTGACCCAGTCATTTATTTACTAAAGTTGCATCATCAAGGCTTTGAACAGTATTATAATTTTTTTAGAAATTCTTAAATATATATAAATTTTATGAATGCTGGATCATTAGTTGTACCCCCTGCTTCCTTAAAACAGAAACTAAACACAAAGCAAAGCCACATTTCCTTATAGTTTTTATACAGCCTGTTCTTCACTGGTAGCTGGGCACAGGTCTTTTGGTTTCCTGGTAGAACAGACAGCAGTCTTTAGTAATTGTTTTCATATAAGAACAGAAAGGTAACAGACAACTAAGGTTCAAATGACTTCTTACAGCTTTTAAATCTATGCAACTATAGTAGTCATTGTCATCTTCAATTCTTCAAGTAGCTAAGAGAAGAAAGTACTAACTTTTGGTATGCTTATATAACAACTTTTAATGCTCTAAGCTTTGTTTCCTAGAAATTCTGTAACCTCATGTACCCTTCTTCTAATACTATTTGTTTCTAGATCATATACAAGCCTTTCTTCTATTAAAAAAGAAAAAAGAAAAAAACTCAACTATCTTTTGCTTGCTTTTCATAGCTTTCTTCTTTTCTATCCATGTCTTTTCTCTTTGAGACTATTTTAACTCTCTATTCTTGATGCCCGCATGTTAACCCTGAATAATTTACACAGCAGTCATTGGACCAGAGAGTCCCATGTATGTCCTCATAATTCCAAATTCAAGGCCAAGTCTGGCAATGAACTATTTCCACAAAGGACCATGTCGGCTTTTATGGGCTCTGTGGTTATATTGTCTAGATCCTTTCCCATGGCCCTAAAGGCCAAGTGGAGGATCTTTTCCTCTTCTTCCACAGTCTCATGACCACGTCTATTCCCCATTCCTGAGAACCTCCTTTGTTTCCTTTATTAGGAATGATTAACTCTGAGTAATGGTAGAAGTATATTCTTCAAAAGGAAAGATTGGAAGTAAAATAGTAGAGACCACAGATCAGTTTCAGGCCAACAGCGGTAATCAAGGAATGCTGGGTATCATCAGCCTGGCAATGCTCCAGGGGCAGGAATTGTGTCATACCTCTCCTCATGCAGCCATGCTAGATCCAGCAAGGGAACTCCTTCCTATAGCTGAAAAACACCTTCTGCAAAATGGCTGAGTACAAAATGAATTAAAAAACAAAAATCAGTATCCCTTCTATATAATATGATAAATGAGCTAAGAAATAAATTAGGGAAATGACACCCTTCATAATAGCCACAAATAATATAAAAATGTTGCTATTTACTCTAACCAAGAAAGTTAAAAGCTTGTATGACATTAACTTTAAGTCTATGAAGAACATATCAGAAGATAGAAATATGCATGTTGTTCATGGATCAGTAGGAGTAACATAAAAAAATAACTGGCTAAGCCAGGTGTGGTGGCTCACACCTTTAATCCCAGCACTTGGGAGGCAGAGACAGGCAGATTTCTGAGTTCGAGGCCAGCCTGGTCTGCAGAGTGAGTTCCAGGGCAGCCAGGGCTATACAGAGAAATCCTGTCTCAAATAAACAAACAAATAAATAAATAAATATAAAAAATAAAATAACTGGCTATCTTTCCAAAGCCAATCTACAGATTCAATGCAATTCTCATCAAAATCCCAAAACATGTCTTTACAGAGCTTGAAAGAACAATACTCAACAAATATGGAAGAACAAAAACTTTAAATTTCTAATACAATCTGTATAATAAGAGAATATCTCAAGGCATCACCATTCCAAATTTTAAACTGTATTATAAAAGAATAGTAATGAAAACCACATGGTACTGGCATAAAAATAGATAAATTGATGAATGGAATTAAATGGAAGACTCAGAAATAAATCCATGCAACTATGGACACTGGATTTTTTGACAAAGAATCAGAATTATACAATGGGGAGGAAAAAGCATCATCAACAAATGGTGCTAATCTCACTGGGTATCCCTATATAGAAAAATGAGCATATATCCGTATCTATGACCCTGTGAAAAATACAAGTTCAAATGGATCAAAGATATCAACATAAACTAGATACATTTACTCCTGATAAACAAGAAAGTGGGAAGTATCCTTGATCACATTGGCATAGGAGACAACTCCCTGAACAGAGAACACCAGAAACTCAGACACTAAGATCAATAACTAAGAAATGGGACCTCATACAACTGAAAAGCTTCTGTAAGGCAAAGGACATTGTCAAAAGGACAAAACAGCAGCCTAGAGAATTGGCAATGATTTTCACCAACCAAACATCCAACAGAGAACTAGTATCCAAAATATATACAGGACTCAAAAATTTAGATGTCAACAAACCAAATAATTCATTTAAAAACTGGAATACAAAGCATTCTCAACACAAAAATCTCTAATGGTGGAGAGATATTTAAAGAAATGTTCAACAACCTTAGCCATTAGGGAAATGCAAATAAAAATGATTTTGAGATTCCATCTTATACCCATCAGGATGGCTAAGCCCAAAATCTCAAGTGACAGCCCATGCTGGTGAACATGTGGAACAAAGCTAACACTTCTCCATTACTGATGGGAGTGTAAACTTGTACAGACACTTTGGAAATCAATTTGACAGATTCCCAGTTAATTGGGAACAGATCTACTTCAAGACCTAGCTATACCACTGCTTGGCATGTACCCAAAGGATGCTCCACCATACCAAAAAGAACATTTGCTTAATTTTGTTCATATAAGCTTTATTCATAATAGCTAGAAAATGGAAACAGCCTAGATGTACATCAACTGATAAATGGATAAAGAAAATGTGGTACATCTACACAGGGCAGAATTATTCAGGTATTAAAAACAATGACATCATGAAACGTGCAGACAAATGGATGGAACTAAGTCTGAGTGAGATAACCCAAACCCAGAAAGACAAACATGGCATTACTCACTTATAAGTGAATATTAGCTGTTAAGTAAAGGATACATATGCTCCAATCTACAGACCCAAAGAAGCTAAGTAACAAGGAGGACTCAACAAGGGATCGATGAAACCCAACAAGAACAGCAAATAGAATAGATGTGGTGGGTGGATGGGGGAGGGAAGTAGATTTGGAAGAGAATGGGGATGGGAACAGGAAAGATCAGGTTGGGGAGAAAAAAGAGGACTGGGAGAGACAACAGTAACTGAGGGGAGGGCATCTCTGGGACAAAGTAGAAACCTAGGGCAATGAAACCTCCCATGAATCTAAGGACTAACTTAGCTGAGACTGTTAGCAGTGTGGAATATGGAACCTGAATAAGTCACCTTATGTAACAAGGAAAGATGTTCAATTGTGACATCAATTCAGCCACAAAACCTTTGACCTACAATGTATCTTGCATACATGATATGCAGTGGTAAAGACTGAGCAGAAATTGAAGGGGTAACCAACAAATGACTTGTCCAGCTTGAGACCCATGCCAAGACAGGGACACTATTAATGATATTCTGCTATATTTGCAAACAGGAGCCTAGCACAACCATCATGAGAGAGTCTTTACCAAAGAACTGATGGAAACAGATGCAGAAAGCCACAGCTAAACATTAGATGGAGCTTGAGGAATCCTGTAGAAGATGGGGAGGAAGGATAGTAGGAGCCATAAGGGTCAAAGACACCACAAGAAAACATACAGAACTAACACTGGCCAATAGGAGCTTACAGAGACTGAATCATCAACCAGGAAGCATGTATGGGTCAGACCTAGACCCTCCATGTGTATGTTATAGATGTATAGCTTGGTCTTCAGGTAGAACATCTAACAGCAAGAGAAGTAGCTGTCTCTGACTTTGTTGCAGGCTTTTGGGACCCCTTCCCCTACTGTGAAATCTCATCTAACTTTAATGAGATGTTCCCAGTCTTACTGCAACTTAATATACCAAGGTTGTTGATATCCTTCGAAGTTCTCCCTTGTCTGAAGAGGCCTTATAGAGTAACACTGTTAGGAGGCATGGCCTTTGTGGCTTTGTTGGAGGAAATATGTCACTAGGAGTAGGCTTTGGAGTCTGAGAAGCCCAACCAGGACCAGTGTCACTCTCTCTTCCTGCTGTTTGCCAATCAGATGTATAACTCTGAGGACTATGTCTGCCTACATGCTGCCATGCGTTCTACCATGATAAAAATGGACTAAATCTCTGAACTGTAAGCCGGTCCAAATTAAATGCTTTCCTTCATAAGAGTAGCTCTGGTCATGGCATCTTCATAAGACATGAATGAATGGTATGGTGGTGGGGAGGAATAAGATCACCAATATAGGAGAGAAATGGGGGTGCTGAGGAAGTGAGTATGAAGAGACATAGCTAAAACTAAGGGCCATTGAGGCTTATATGGAAATTTAATACTGTAAAAACTTTAAATATATATATTTAGGAAAGAAAGCCTAATGGCATCACCAAATAGCTGAGAAGAAAAACTCACAACTAGACTTCTCTCAAAACTAAATGAGACCTCCAGTACAGAAAATGAGTTACATCTAATAGGGTTGTTGGCCAAAGAGACACTATGAAAACCCCTCCAAAACTGATGCTATTGCCAAGGCTATTGCTTGGTCTGCACAAACTGATAGCAAATCCCTATTGCTAAAGACAATATCTACATAACTCAGGAAACATCAAGACATCAAGCTGTTGCCTACTTGTAGCCTTCACCCCTACTGACTAGTGTTCATGGTACTTAAAGAATCTCTGAACGTTATCAGAAGAAAAAGGTTAGTGGCAACCACACTACATATTCTGAGGTCTACAATGGTGACCTGCCTGCAAGGTACACTGGTACAATAGCTATAGATGTTATCAATACTACCTGATTGGAATTAAGGCTCACTCTATGAAATGTAACCCATACCTATATTTCCCAGGTGGTTTACAACCTGAGGCTAGAGAGGCCATGGATCTAGGGGAAAATATAATAGTATTCTGCTAAAGAAATGTAGCAACAAAATGACTCCTTAGGCAAATCTGCTATATCCATAGATTAATGTCTTGCTCCAACTTCTGTGTTTGCTAGGGTTTCTATTGCTGTGAAGAAACACCATGACAACTGAAACTTTTATAAAGAAAACATTTAATTGGGCCTGACTTATAGGTTCAGAGGTTTAGTCCATTATCATCATGGTGGGAAGTATGGCAGTGTCTAGGCAAGCATGGTGCTTGAGGAGCTAAGACTTCTACATCTTCTTGTAAAAGCCAACAGAAGAAGACTGTCTCATAGGCAGCTAGGAGGAGGATCTCAAAGCCCACACCCACAATGACATACTTCCTCCAACAAGGCCACACCTACTCCAACAAGACTATACCTCCTAATAGTGCCACTCCCTAGGACAAACAGACTCAAGTCCCCACAGTCTTCTAAGAAAGCCAAACACTAACCCAAGAAAGTATCACTAACAGGACTGACAAACACATGCTAAACACATAAACCAATAATAAGCATTCCCAAATGGATGAGAGAAAAGAGCTCAAGGCATCAATCTTACATGAAGAACTACAGGTCACTAAGGAATACTGAGAGTTGGAGAAATCGTCCTCCCCAGGAATAACCCATTTGGTTATTCAATACCAAATACCCATCCTTAAAAATATACATACAAGTAACAATTTATAGATGGAACAGGGTGTATTTATATATTTAGAAATATATATGTATAAACATATGTAACAACAACTAGTGAAACAAGAGGCCATGAATTTGAAAGCAAAGAAGTTTATATGGAAGGGTTTGGAGGGAGAAAAGGGAAGGAGAAAATGATACAATTAGAAACTCAAAAAATAAAAGAAATACACAATTTATCTCCCATGTGTAGAGCTTCAATTTTGGAAGATACAAAAGTTATGCTGCATAGCGAGTAAACTGTTCATAACACTATTAAATATTATATTAAGGACAAAGCAATTGTTTAAGAGCTACTATGGCCAGGTTTCATATTAAATACAGCGCATGCATTAGCCCAGTTAAGCTTCATGAGGCTTCAATTGCTTCTGTGTCAGTTTTTCAGAGAACATGGGGGTTGCCTGTGCAGCTTAGGAACTTACAGAAAGTCATTGAGCTATGCAATGACCAGGCTGTAATTTGGCCCAAAGTCCAAGAGAATCTCAGGCTCAGGTTGTTATCTGGTATATGATGTGCTTCTCAGCAGTTTTCCTAAGTAACAGAAGTAAATGCACTTTGAGAATTGATGTTTCCTACTTTATTTAATGGAAAGAAGTGTCTGAACTAGATTTAATCATCACTTTACCATCTAACAATTTATGTGACAACTCTGATATATGTTTTTGGGACCGCATTACAAATATGTCTTTAAAATAATTTCCCTAAACATATATCTCCTAGACATTTATAATGTATTTGAAAATTAAGATATTGATTCAATTCAGGTAACTTTATGATCACCTTGCTTCGTGGAATTGCAATTTTAGGGTGCATAGATTATTCTTCCTCCAGAGGGCAAAGTCCTCTGGCTACACACAAATCCTGCTTGATTCCTTTTATAGCTTTAACATTCTATATTCTGCAATATTTAGGGTTTCTTTTTTTTTTTAATATTTTTTTAATATTTTAATATTTTAAAACTGTATTCCCATGCTCCCCTTTATTTCTCAAGCATTTGTTATAACCATTTAATCAAAATATATACTATAGCCTTATGCTCAATTTAGATTGATTGAGTCAAATTTTTGAGTGAGTATGTGATCAATTTACAAACATAACTACAGTGAAGAGTCTCACAGAAGAGAAGTGAGGTGGAAGCCCATGCACTGTGAATCAGTAAGTACAGCCTGCTTGTTACAGCAGGTGTTTGAGGAATAAGAACTTTTTCCAAAAAGGAGAAAAGCCTCTTTTTTTTCTTATTCTTTTCTAATTATGGCAGGCAAGGCATGGAGATAATCACAGAGGCTGTGACAAGTGACAAGAGGCCTTGTTTACTCAGTATGCCATCTGCCACTTCCTCCTCCCTAGAGGCCTCTCACTGATTTTTTCCTTCTCAGTGAAAGTCCCCACCTGCACATGCACACTATCTCCCCCAAACACCGCCTTTTGTATTCCTCTTCCCTAGAAAGCATGTGAAAGGTTGGAGCAATCAATCTTATCTCTCCTCAGCAGAAGACCAGACCTCGCTGCGGCAGATCTGTGTGATTTGCTTGTTTTCTGATAAATTTTGTGGCTTGCCAGGGCCTCTGCCAGGCATCTTGCGTTTAAAATCATTGGAATGATCAATTCTAATACAGTGTTCTAAAGTTGCAGTAAAGGTCCCTTTAGCATTTACTTAAACACAGCCCTCCCAGTGTGGATGCTCACTGTTAAGCCCTCTGTGGAAGAGGAAGAAGACAGATAGCTTCACACTGTATACAAGCACAGAAGGCCACCCTTCAAATAAGGAACTGTTCCAAGCCTATGTCACCTCTTCAGTACGTATTGAATCAAAATCTAAATTATAAGAAGGCCTGTTTTAGGCACTATTTTTTAAAAAAGAGTAAAGATAAACTCTGTTCCCTTTTATAACTATTACTCTTTGAGAATTTCATACATGAATAAAATATATTTTGGACATTTTAAAAATTTGATTCCATGTTTGTAACTCTATTTTTTTTTCAGTACTTTCCTACTCCTGGATATTGAGGGATGTCATTATTTTTTTTTTATTAATCATTTCATTTGTTTACATCTCAAATGATATTCTACTTCCTGGTTACCTCCTCCAGTAACCCCACATCCCACAGCTGCCCTCCCCTTTGCCTGTGTGAGAGTGCTCTCTCTCCTGCCCACACTCTCCTACCCCACCGTTCCAGCATCCCCTATGCTGGAGCATCAAACTTCCTCAGGACCAAGGTCTCCTCTCCCACTGCTGTCTGGCAAGACCATCCTCTGCTACATATGTATCTGGAACTATGGATTCCTCCAGGTATAATCATTGGTTGGTGGTCTAGACTCTGAGAGAACTGGGTGGTCAGACCAGCCTAAGTTGTTCTTCCAATGAGGTTACAATCCCCCTCTGCTTCTCCAGTCTTTTGGCCAGCTCCCCCCACGAGGTTCCCTGAGTTCAGTCTGATGGTTGGCTCCAAGCCGGACCTTCCCAGGAACAGTGACACTAGGTTCCTGTCAGCAAGCACCTCTTGACCACGGCAACATTGTTGGGTTTGGTGTCTGCAGATGTGATGGATCCCTAGGTGAGGCAGTCCCTGGTTGACCTTTCCTTCATTCTATGTTCCATTTTTGTCCCTGTTCTTCCTTTGGACAGAAATATTTCTGGGTTAAAAGGTTTGTGGTGCATGGGTGGGTGGCCCTAGCCCTTGACCAAAGGCTGTGCCTATGTACTGGAGGGAAGTTCTACCTCCCTCTTGACATTTTAACCTTCACTGTCCCTCATCCATGTCCTTCTGGATACTCCATGTCATCCTATCAAATTCATGTCCTCCTTCCCCCCCCCCTCATTGGGTCCAATTAGTGATATCATCTATATGTAGTTATGAAGCCACCCACTGATGCTTGGTCAACCTGGCATGGGCCATATCCCTAAAAAAAAAAAAAAAACTGACTCTCCTGCTAGTAGCCATCTACTATCACTTGCTCTTCTGCTAAGAGTGAGCCCCACCCAAACCCATGCTGAAATGTTGCATGGTTTGATCTTGTACAGGTCTTATTTCAGCAGCCATAGCTACTGTGTGGTCATGAACACAGTTCAGGAATTGTTTCACCCAGTCTTTCCCAATTTCTTCAATCTTCCCTCTTCCTCCCTTGCTGAGATGTTCCCTGAGGCTTGGAGGTAGCAGATGTGGCATTTTTTGTTTGTTCATTTGTTTGTTTGTTATTTTATTTATTTACATTTCAAATATTGTCCCCCTTCCTGGTCTCTCCTCCACAAACTTCCCTATAGCATCCCCTCCCCTTTGCCTCTACATGGGTGCTCCTCCCCACCCCACCCTCAATTCTACCTGACCACTCTAGCATCCCCTTACACTGGGATATAAAGCTTCCACAGAACCAAGGGCCTTCCCTCCCATTGATGCTAGAAAAGGCAATGCAGATTTAGTTTGGGGGAGGGTTGTTTGTTTGTTTGGTTCGTTGGATTTTGGGGGGAGGAAAGGGGGAATTGAATGTTATTAAGATTAATTGAATTAATGTTTTCTTTATTTATATTTCAAATGGTTACTCCTTTCCAGTTCTCCCCTTCAGAAACCCCCTATCCCATCCCCCCTGCCTCTATGAGGGTGCTCCCCCACCCACCCATTCCTGTCCTCCCACCCTGGCATTCCCCTACACTGGAGAATCAATATGGAGACAAAGTGTGGAGTAGAGACTGAAGGAAAGGCCATCCAGAGACTACCTCACCTGGGGATCCATCCCATATGAGGCAGATGTAGTTTTGATGTTCCATTTATGATTTATTCTCTGAACCATTGACAAGTTTTAACTACCATGCACTACACAAAGGAAATTCTTTAATGAGTGAGAGTAGCATTAATCTATGAGTATAAAAAACAATCTATGAGTATAAAAACTTCCAGTTTCTGTCTGAGCCGGGAGATGATCCTGTACCACAGCATTTCATACCCAAATAACACCAAGAGAGAGGTGACCTCCCAGGAAAGCAGACAAGCCTGTGAGCACAGGTAAGACCACCAATTTTGCTCAGAGGGACCTGCCCAGAGCTCTCAGGACATAGGAAGCAAGGATGCTGGAACAGGATCCTTCTGGTCTCTGTCTTTACCCCAGACTTGACCATGTGCCACCTTTCCCCATACCGAAATTCCTCCCAGAGAGAACTGGCCTCCCAAGAGTATTAACACACAGGCATGGAGGAAGGACAAGCCACAGTCAGAGATAGCAAGACGATCTAACACCAGAGATAACCAGATGGCAAGAGGTAAGAGCAAGAACATAAGAAACAGAAACCAGGGCTGGTGAGATGGTTCAGCGGGTTAGAGCACACGACTGCTCTTCCGAAGGTGATGAGTTCAAATCCCAGCAACCACATGGTGGCTTACAACCACCCATAACAAGATCTGACGCCCTCCTCTGGTATGTCTCTGGTGCGTCTGAAGTCAGCTACAGCGTACTTATGAAGAATAATAAGAAATGAATCCTTGGACCAGAGAGACCAACCAGAGTGAGGGAGGCTGTCTGGAGCGAGCGGGGTCAAGCGGAGCGAGCGGGGTTGACTGGAACAAGGGGGAAAAAAAACCCAGAAACCAAAGCTATTTGACATGATCAGAACACAGTTCTCCCATGGGGGGGGTGGGGGGAGGCCTGGATACCCCAGCACAACAGAAAAGCAATAATCTGATTGAAAAATACATCTCATGATGATGATAGAGGACTTTAAGAATGAAATAAATAACTCCCTTTAAAAAAAAAAAATAAGAATACAGGTAAACAGGTAGAAGCCATTTAAGAGGAAACACAAAAATCCCTTAAAGAATTACAGGAAAACAAAAACCAAACAGGTAAAATAAATGAAAATTAAATCCAGGATTTAAAAATGGAAATAGAAACAATAAAGAAAACACAAAGGCAGACAACACTGTAGATAGAAAACCTAAGAAAGAGATCAGGAGTCATAGATGCAAACATCACCAACAGAATACAAGAGATAGAAGAGAGAATCTCAGGTGCAGAAGATACCATAGAAAACATTGACACAACAGTCAAAGAAAATGCAAAATGCAAAAAGCTCCTAACCCAAAACATCCAGGAGATCCAGGACACAACATAAAGAACAAACCTAAGGATAACAGGTATAGAAGAGAGTGAATATTCCCAACTTAAAGGGCCAGCAAATATCTTCAACAAAATTATAGAAGAAAACTTCCCTAACCTAAAGAAAGAGATGCACATGAACATAAAAAAAGCCTACAAAACTCCAAATAGATTGGACCAGAAAAGAAATTCTTCCTGTCACATAATAGTCAAAACAAAGAAATAATATTAAAAGCAGGAAGGGAAAAAGGTCAAGAAATGTTTAGAAGCAAACCTATAAGAATTATACCAAACATCTCACCAGAGACTATGAAAGCTAGAAGACCCTGGGAAGATGTCATACTGACCCTAGGAGAACACAAATGCCAGCACAAGCTACTATACCCAGCAAAACTCTCAATTATCATACAGAGAGAAACCAAGAAATTTCAGGACAAAACCAAATTTATACAATATTTTCCTCAAATCCAGCCCTACAAAGGATAATAGAGGAAAAATGCCAATACAAGAAGGAAACTTACACCCTAGAAAAATAAGTAATCTTTCAACAAACCCCAAAAAAGATAGCCACATAAACATAATTCCACCTCTAACAATAAAAATAACAGGAAGCAACAATCACTATTCCTTAATATCCTGTAACATCAATGGACAAAATTCCCCAATTAAAAGACATAGACTAACAGACTGGATATGGAAACAGGACCCAGCATTTTGCTGCATACAGGAAACATACCTCGTGACAAAGACAGACACAACCTCAGAGGAAGGGACTGGAAAACAATTTTCCAGGCAAATAGTTCCAGGAAACAAGCCATTGTAATATCAAATAAAATTGACAATTAACCAAAAGTTATCAAAAACATAAGAAAGGACACTTCATACTGGTCAAAGGAAAATTTTACCAAGAAGAACTCTCAATTCTGAACATCTCTGCTCCAAATGGAAGGGCACCCACATTCATAAAAGAAAATTTACTAAAGCTCAAAGCACACTTTGCACCTCACATAATAATAGTGAGAGACTTCAATACCCTAATCTTATCAATGGACAGATCATGGAAACAGAAACTAAACAGAGACACAGTGAAACTAACAAAAATTATGGACCAAATTGGTTTAATAAATGTCTATAGAACATTTCATCCTAAAACAAAATGATATACCTTCTTCTCAGCACTTCATGGTACCTTCTCCAAAATTGACTATATAATTGGTCACAACACAGGCCTCAACAGATACAAGAAGATTGAAATAATCCCATGCATCTTATCAGATCACCACAGACTAAGGCTGGTCTTCAATAACAACAAAAACAACAGAAAGCCCACATACATATGGAAGCTTGACAACTCCCTCCTCAATGATAACTTGGTCAAGGAAGAAATAAATAAAGAAATTAAAAACTTTCTAGAATTTAATGAAAATTAAAGCACAACATACCCAAAATTGTGTGAGACAATGAAAGCAGTGCTAAGTGCATAGATCTGAGTGCCTCCAAAAACAAAAAAACAAAAACAAAAAACAAAACAAAAAAAAACTTAAGAGAGCAGTTTAGCAGCACATCTGAAAGCTCTAGAACAACAAGAAACAAATATACCCAAGAGGAGTAGATGGCAGGAAATAATCAAACTCGGGGCTGAAATCAACCAAGTATAAACAAAAGAACTATACAAAGAATAAACAAAACCAGGAGCTGGTTCTTTGAGAAAATCAACAAGAGAGATAATCCCTTAGCCAGACTAACCAGAGGGCACAAAGACCCTCTGATTTATCCAAATTAACAAAATCATAAATTAAAATGGAGTTATAACAAAAACTGAGGAAATTAAAAAAAAATCAGATCCTACTACTACTATAAAAGCCTATATTCAACAAAACTAGAAAAATATGGATTAAATGGACAATTTTCTAGACAGATACCAAATACCAAAGTTAAATCAGGATCAGATAAACCATCTAAACACTCCCATAACCCCTAAAGAAATAGAAGCAGTCATTAAATTCTGCCATCAAAAAAAAAAAAAAAAAAAGCCCAGGACCAGATGACTTTAGTACCAGATTGTCAAAGAAGACCTAATATCAATACTCTTAATACTCTTCAAAATATTCCACAAAATACAAACAGAAGGAACACACTACCCAATTTGTCTAAGAAGCCACAGTTATTCTGATATCAAAACCACACCAACTCCCACCAAAGAAAGAGAACTTCAGACTAATTTCCCTTATGAATATCAATGCAGAAATACTCAATAAAATTCTCACAATCCAAATCCAAGAACACATCAAAACAATCATTCACCACAAACAAGTAGGCTTCATCCCAGGGAATACGGCCATGGTTCAATATATGAAAATCCATTGATGTAATCCACCACATAAACAAACTCAAAAAACAAAAAAAAACACATGATCATTTCATTAGATGCTGAAAAAGCATTTGACAAAATTCTGCATCCCTTCATGTTAAAAGTCTTAGAAAGATCAGGAATTCAAGACCCATACCTAAACATAGTAAAAGCAATATAAAGCAAACCAGTAGCCAACATCAAACTAAATGGAAAGACACTTGAAGCAATTCCACTAAAATCAGGCACTAGGCAAGGCTGCCCACTACCTCCCTATCTATTCAATATAGTTCTTGAAGTTCTAGCTAGAGCAATTAGAAAACAAAAGGAGGTCAAAGGGATACAAATTGGAAAGGAAGAAGTTAAAATATCATTATATGCAGATGATATGGTAGTATACTTAAGTGACCCCCAAAAGTCCACCAGTGAACTTCTAAACCTAATAAACAACTTCAGCAAAGTGACTGGATATAAAATTAATTCAAACAAATCAGTGGTCTTCCTATACACAAAGGATAAACAAGCTGAGGAAGAAATTGGGGAAATAACACCCTTCACAATAGTCACAAATAATATAAAATATCTTGGTATGACTCTAAGCAAGTGAAAGATCTGTATGATAAGAACTTCATGTCTCTGAAGAAAGAAATAGAAGAAGACCTCAGAAAATGGAAAGATCTCCCATTCTCGTGAATTGGCAGGATTAATATAGTAAAAGTGGCCATCTTGCTGAAAGCAATCTACAGATTCAATGCAATCCCCATCAAAATTCCAACTCAATTCTTCAGAGGGTTAGAAAAAGCAATTCTCAAAATCATTTGGAAGAGCAAAAAGCCCAGTATATTAAAAACTATTCTCAACAATAAAAGAACTTCTGGCTGAATCACCATCCCTGACCTCAAGCTGTACTACAGAGCAATAGTGATAAAAACTGCATGGTACTGGTACAGTGACAGGTAGGTAGATCAATGGAATAGAATTGAAGATCCAGAAATGAACCCACACATTATGGTCACTTTATTTTTAACAAAGGAGCTAAAACCGTCAAGTGGGGAAAAAAAAAAAAAAGAAAGCATTTTTAACAAGTGATGCTGGTTTAATTGGTGTAGAAACATGTAGAAAATTGCAAATTGATCTATTCTTATCTCCCTGAACAAAGCTCAAGTCCAAGTAGATCAAGGAACTCCATATAAAGGCAGATACACTGAATCTAATAGAAGAAAAAAAATGGGGAAAAACCTTGAACACATGGGCACAGGGGGAAAGTTCCTGAACAGAACACCAATGGTTTAAGATCAAGAATCTACAAATGAGACCTCATAAAATTGCAAAGCTTCTGTAAGGCAAAGGATATTATCAACAGGACAAAACAGCAACCAACAAATTGGGAAAAGATCTTTACCAATCCCACGTCTGATAGAGGACTAATATCCAATATATACAAAGAACTCAAAAAGTTACACTCCAGAGAATCAAATAACTCTATTTAAAAAGGGGGGGGGGGGGAACAGAGCTAAACAGAATTCTCAACTGAGGAAACTTGAATGGCCAAGAAGCACCTAAAGAGATTTTTCAAAATCCTTAGTCATCAGGGAAATGTATATCAAAACAACCCTGAGATTCTACCTCATACCAGTCAGAATGGCTAAGATCAAAAATTCAGATGACAGCAGATGCTGGCAAGGATGTGGAGAAAGAAGAACGCTCCTCCATTGGTGGTGGGATTGCCAGGTAGTACACCCCTTTTGGAAATCAGTCTGGCAGTTCCTCAAAAAAATTAGACATAGTAAGTACTACTTGAGGATCTAGCTATACCACTCCTGGGCATATACACAGAAGATGCTCCAACATGTAATAAGGATAAATGCTCCACTATGTTCATAGCAGCCATATTTATAATAGCCAGAAGCAGGAAACAACCCAGATGTCCCTTAACAGAGGAATGGATACTGAAAATGTGGCACATTTACACAATTTATTCAGCTATTAAAAACAATAACTTCAGCCGGGCGTGGTGGCGCAAGCCTTTAATCCCAGCACTCCGGAGGCAGGGGCAGGTGGATTTCTGAGTTCGAGGCCAGCCTGATCTACAGAGTGAGTTCCAGGACAGCCAGGGCTACACAGAGAAACCCTGTCTCGAAAAACCAAAAAACAAACAAACAAACAAACAATAACTTCATGAAATTCACAGGCAAATAGATGGAACTTGAAAATATCATCCTGAGTAAGGTAATCCAATCTCAAAATCACACATGGTATGAACTCACTAATAAGTGGCTATTAGCTATCCATATACAGTCACCAAACCCTGAAGATATTTTGTTTGCCTCTAAGTGCTTGCTGACAGGATCCCAATATGGCTGTCTCCTGAGAGGCTTGTCCTAACCTGAGAAATACAGAGGCAGATGCTTGCAGCCAACCATTGGACTGAGTACAGGGTCCCCGATGCAGGAGTTGGAGAAGGGGCTGAAGGAGCTGAGAGAATTTTCAACTGAACAGTCTCAACAGGCCAGACCCTCCCCCTCAGAGCTCCCGAGCACTGGTCCACCAACCAAAGAGTACACATAGCTCTGACAGCATACGTTGCAGAGGATGTCTTTGTTGGCATCAGTGGGAGAACATGCCCTTGGGCCTGAGAGTGTACGATGCCCCAGTGTAAGGAAATGTCAGGGTGGGAAAACAGTAGTGGGTGTGTGGGTGGGTGGAGAAGCACTCTCATAGAGGCAGGGTGAGGGAGAAGGATACGGGATTTCCAAAGGGGAGACCTGGAAAGGGGAAATCATTTGAAATGTAAATGAAGAAAATATCCAATAAAAAGAAAAAAAAGAAGAAAAAAAAGAACAATGGAAAAACGACACAGATTCAAAGCATAGTTTTTACATTTTTTTCCATCAACCTTTAAAAATTTGCTTCTATGATATACCATTTTTTCTTGATTTTGTGTCATAAAAATCTAAGCAATATAATGACATTTCCTATGTTTCAGAGTAGCTGGGATCTAATAGAAGTTAAATTGAACTTCTGCACATCGCATAGATACTAAATAACTCTGCTCTGGTAAGTACAAAAGAGATCAGGAGATGATCGAACAGTTGAGAGTCCTTGCTGGCCTTGAAGATCGGGAGTTTATTTCCCAGCATTCACATCAGAAGATTCACAATAGCTGGTACTTCATCTTCAGGGATTTATCTCCTGCTTCTGGCCTCCATAGGCATGTGCGAATGCGCACGTGCACACACACACAAAAACACACACACACACACACACACACAGAGGCACATACATCAAAATAAATAAATAAATAAACATCGTTTAAAACATCTAGAATATAAAATATAAAAAGAAATTCCAAACCTGCATAGATTTGCAGCCTTCAAAACTAGTGAGACATGGGGAATTACGATGACTTTAAGAGCTCCCCAAGCTTCACTTATCTTCTGAGTGAAGTAATTAGTAAGACTGGAAGATCTGCAGAGGGAGAGCGTGTTGTGGGGGCAATATAAGACTTGGAGCATGACAGAAATGTCAGCGACAGTCTCCTTTCAAACCACAGGAATTCACATCAGGCAGATGTCTGCTGGAAAGGGTCCAAATCGAACAAGTCTAATGATGGGTTTTCAGGTTGAGGGCATGTACACAGAGAAAGGCCATATTTTCTATATTTGGTTCTGGCATTAGAGAAAGCCCTCAAACAGTAAGTCTGAGAAAACTACAGCGTTGTCCTCTACATTCCCTGTGCAAAAACTTGCTTGTTCCTGAGGATGCAAGAAAATTCATCTAAGCTCATTAAACACAAAAAGAAGCACTGGGGTGTGGTTCAATGATACACAGCTTGTCTGGCATGCACAAGGCCCTGGGATCCATCTCCTGTGCCACACCAAACAGGAACACACACACACACACACACACACACACACACACACTCATTATCCAATGTCATGAATTTTATATTAAGAACAAAAGGTGGAAGCCCTGATTAAATGCTATGCAATATTATAACCTAACTAAGTACAAGATAGGTAAATTAAGGAAAGAAAAGATTATGAAAGAGAAATAAAAATCAAAACAAGGAAAGATTAAAACTGCCTAACTAGTAGGTAGCTGTGAAAAGAGGATTGATAGGAGTTAGAAAATACTCAAATATTTTTTAAAGCTAGGAAAAGCCTCAGTGGAGTTTCATGATGGGAGCTTTTGTTCTTCTATTAAAAATGAATTACAAATGGTTCAGTGGTTAATAACAGCGGCCTTCCTACCAGACAACACTGATTTGACTCCCAGAATGCACAATATGAGTCATAAGCCTCTATAACTCCAGTCCCAGGGATTTGCCACCCTCTATTGGCCTTGTTAGGCACTGAACGTGTGTGATTTTTTTTATTAGATATTTTCTTTTATTTCATTTCAAATGCTATCCCGAAAGTTCCCTATTCCCCACTCCCAACCCTGCTCCCCTACCCGCCCACTCCTACTTCTTAGCCCTGGTGTTCCCCAGTACTGTAAAGTTTGCAAGACCAAGGGGCCTCTCTTCCCAATGATGGCTGACTAGGCCATCTTCTGCTACATATGCAGCTAGAGACAGGAGCTCTGGGGGTACTGGTTAGTTCATATTGTTCTTCCACCTATAGGGTTGCAGACCCCTTCAGCTCCTTGGGTACATTCTCTAGCTCCTCCACTGGGGACCCTGTGTTCCATCCTACAGATGACTGTGAGCATCCACTTCTGTATTTGCCAGGCACTGGCATAGCCTCATACAAGACAGCTATATCCGGGTCCCTTCAGCAAAATCTTGCTGGCATGTGCAAGTATCTGGGTTTGGTGGCTGATTATGGGATGGATCAGTGGGTGGGGTCATCTCTGGATGGTCCAGGCTTTCATCTTAGCTCCAAACTTTGTCTCTGTAAATCCTTTCATGGGTATTTTGTTCCCTATTCTAAGGAGGAATGAAGTATCCCCACGTTGGTCTTCCTTCTTCTTGATTTTCTTGTCTTTTGCCAATTGTATCTTGGGTATTCTAAGATTCTGGGCTAATATCCACTTATCAGAGAGTACATATCTAGTGACTTCTTTTGTGATTGGGTTACCTCATTAAGGATGGTATCCTCCAGATACATCCATTTACCCAAGAATTTCATAAATTCTTTGTTTTTAATAGCTGAGTAGTACTCCGTTGTGTAAATATACCACATTTTCTGTATCCATTCTTCTGTTGAGGGACATCTGGGTTCTTTCTAGCTTCTGGCTATTATAAATAAGGCTGGTATGAACATAGTGGAACATGTGTCTTTATTACCAGTTGGAACATCTTCTGGGTATATGCCCAGGAGAGGTATGGCTGGATCTTCCAGTACTACTATGTCCAATTTTCTGAGGAACTGCCAGACTGACTTCCAGGGTGGTTGTACAAGCTTGTAATACCACCAGCCATGGAGGAGTGTTGTGTGTGATATTTAGACATGCAAGCAGGCAAAACACTCATTCACATGAAAATATTTTTAATAAAAAAATTAAAACTGTAAGGGGTTAGTAAATAGCCTAAATTAGGGATGGGGCTAGTGATAAAACTCAGACTTCCAATTGGTTCATAACTCATCATAAAAAGCATTCTTTTGCCTAATTGGAATTTGTATATGTCCAAATTGTGTGGTACTTGGTTCACTTTAAGGTGACAGTAATGTAGCTATAATCCAAGTATTCTGTTACTTTCTTTGTGAGCTCTTTTCCTATAGCCAAGCTAACTCCTCCCCTTGTACTTTCTCCCAATTCCTCACACTAAGCTCTGAAGATAGCTACTGATTGGGGACATCCATCCCGAGGAGTAGGAGTCTCACTGAATATGAGACTTGCCTCTAGGAGTCCCCTTGATCCCATTGACATTACTCTAAAATACCTGTGGACATTTTGTTGTTGTTGTTGACAACTAGCCGGATATTTCAAGAATCATCTGACCTAAAACATGAGCTATGTCAGACACTCACAAGTTTTATTTTGAAAAGTCCTTCAAAACAGCTGACAATAATGTAAAATGCCAGACTTGAGTACCTGCTGACAGGAGAGATGTACCATTTGTATTAAGAGGATGACACAGAGAAAATGAATGGGGATATCAATGATGAGCCCTAAATCAGAAGTCACAAGGACAGGTCCTCTAAACTGAAGGCAATAACTTACAATTGAGTTGTTTCTCGGACGAGTAGCCATGCTGTGTGCCCCATGCTGAGTGGACACAAAATTGTGTTGTCTGGAGGTGGCTAGCAAATCACTGATGGAAGGCCAGTTAAGCTATTAATAGCTGTCTGACAGGTTTACAGTGATTGGTTGCTCCAGCTTGGGTAACAGCAGTGAACCCAGTCCAGGGACTCATTAGCACACTGAGTTCCAGCCTTTCCCTTCCTCTCTTAAAGCCAGTGCTTTAACAAGCCCCTCAGGTAACTCAGACATCCAAGAAAGTTTGGGAAGCAGTTCTCTGTAGGATACAGGTGGTCCTTTCTTTTTGCATCAAAGTAGACATTCTCACAATAATCATAAGTATGTTGTATAAGCTAATCTCTCATTGAGTAAACATCATTTGAAGTGCCTACTTGACTACATAGTGTGTGCTCTAAGAGGCCACAGACACCTTGCACTGAAAAAGACAGCTGAGGGTTTATCATTTATAGAATGAAGCATCTAGAATAGAGGAAAGAAGTAAAGAAAAATTGAAATGTTGATGGGTGCTTAGTGAATATATATAGAAAAGATGAGGGCTAGAGAGATGGCTCAGTTGGTAAAGGCACCTACTGAAGTAAAGAAACCTCTATTCTACTCCACACAGTAAAAGGAAAAACCAACTTCTCTGATTTCTCCTCTATCCTCCACACATACACCACTGGACACATGGGTAAGAGAGAGCATGTATGCAATTACATTAAATGCAATAAAATAGTCTTTCTTAAAAGAACGACTTGAGTTCAGTTTTTATCACTAAACTGGAGCAAACAGCTACAGATGATGTAGCGATTCTTAAAAGCCTATGGACCATTTAGTTGAAACAAACTCCATCTAAACTAGCTCATATGTTAGTAGGTAGGCTTCCCATGTGCCAGCTTCTCTTGCAACATCACCAAGAAAGAATCAGAGTAAAAATCACAGGAGATTGCTATATTTTGGGCAGGCATTGTGTGAAAGTGTCATTCTAAAACTAGAAAAACAACACAGAAACTAAAGGATTAGCCGCCTCTGGCAATGTGGATGAAACGAAAATGACTTCAGAAATCTCTTACAAATAGGTAGCTTAACAGCCTGCAGCAACCAACCCCCATGTGTTGAAATTCCCTTTGGCAGAAGCACTTGCCTGATGCAGTCTGAATGGCAGACCTACTAATGCAACAGGCTGTGTGTGCTATAGGCTCTCAGAGGACCCATGAATCTAGAGGCCAAAGAACAGGCAAAGAATTGAAAACACTGGGCCCGTTTGTGTTGTATATAAGTTTTATTTAAAAAAAAGAATTGCCTAAACCTTCATTCAGAATCCAGTGAATGAGTAATTACTTCAAATAACCATGTATAGGGCTCACTTCCCTTATATTGTGCGACAAGCTGTAGATAGAGGGTTTTTCAGTTTAAAGCTCCTCTCTCTCTCTCTCTCTCTCTCTCTCTCTCTCTCTCTCTCTTATCACCTGAGAACACAACTCAAATAGCTCTTTGCTATTTGTTATAAAACACCAATGACACCTATCACTGAAGATAAGCAAGTTCCATATTAGTGAAGCACTATTTTAAAGTGCTTTATTGGGGTGTGAGGAAAATAAAGGTGGTCCCCTGAGGAGATGGAGGCAGGAATATCAAGAGTTCAAGATCATCTTCAGCCACATATAGCATGTTCAAGGACAACCTGGGTTCTATACAACTCCCTCTCAGAAAAGAAAAGACGAAAAGCACCTGGATAAATTTCAGTTTCAAGATAAGCATCATGATTACCTTGTGCCATAAGCCTGTCTACCACCTCTAAAAGGTGCTTCCTATCTTATTTGTATATTATTTGTATGACAAGAAAGAATGCTTACCACAGAGTCTCTCATCTTATCAAATTTTAAACACATTTTCATCTATAGGTGTTATGTTCAACAATGAACTTCCTGCACAATTGCTTACTTCTCTTGTGTAACCAAAAGCAAGCCCTTTGATCACACCTCCCTCTCTCTACTGCCCTCTGCTCCTGGAAACCAGCATCATCCCCCTGCTTTGGTAAGTTGAACTACTTTAGGTTCATTAGGTAGAATTTGTCTCTGTCTGGTTCCTTTCTGTTATCCCAGTTCCTCTATGTTGTTACAAATGTCAGGATTTCTTTCTTTGTCTAGGAAAATAATGACCCACCATATAAATATACCTCATTTCCTTTCCCATCAGTCAAGGGATATTTCGGTTGCTTCTATATCTTGGTTGTGAATGATGCTTCATTAACAAGGGATTGCACATATTTGCTCAAGGTCTTGTTTTACTTCCATTGTACCTTGGAGATAGATGTGTGGATCAAATACTTTGCCTCTTTAATTAATCTTTTTGGTTAATCTCTGTACTATTTCTCATAGTTGTAGAAATGACTGAAGTTCCTACCAATAGCATCCTGCTTCCTTCATTAGCGCATCTTTACCAACACTTACCTTTTGGTTTCATGAACATAGCATGTTCCCAAGAATGAGTTGATATTTTACCACTGTGCTGCTTTGCATCTTCTTGATAATCAGTAGACACTGGGCACCTATTCATAGACCTCCACCATGCAATGTCTTGTTTGCAAATATCCATATTCAGTTTCATCCATTTCTATAATGTTACTTTCATTTTCTGCTATCAAGTTATAGGAGCTCATAAGTATGCTTAAATATTAATTCTTTATAATATACAATGTAGTGTTTTATTTTCTGTTGACTAACAAAATAACAAAAATCTGGATGGAAAAGGAAGAGATTTATGAACCTCACAGTTCTGGAGCTTAAAGAGTATGGCACTGGCCCTGCTGGACTCTAGTAAGGACTTCCTGTGGATGGCATCAAATGGCTGGAGCACATGCAAAAACAGTCATAACAAGGTGAATGAGACAGCCACAAAAGGGTCCAGAAGTCAAGTACTTTCTTTCCTGATGACTCTCTTTCTCAAGAGCTCTCTCACTCCATAAGAATAGCACTCTGCCCTAAGAAGGACATTAATGCACATGACCTAATCATTTGCCTAGGCTTCAAGACTTAGTTACCAACAATTCCACACCACTGCCCTGAAAGCAAAGCTTCCAACACATACAAACCTTCAGAGATCATATTCCACCTCCATCCCAACCTCGCATGTGTTTTACAACAAATTTTCTCACTCGGTAAACGGACTTTTCACTTTGTTGAGTGTTACCTTTGTGGTACAGAAACTTTTAGCTCATCTTCTATTTTTGATTCTTTTGTTCCCTGTGTTTATGATAACACATCCAAAAATAATGACCAGGATCAAAGTCAAGAAAATTTCCCGTTTATTTCTAGTTCTATGGCTTCATGGATTATGTTTCAAACTCTCATGTATTTTGAGTTAACTTTTTGGATTTGCAAGTAGTACCAATACAATATGGATAATTTGACAATAAATTATAATCAAATTTATTTGGTAGCAGAGAGGCATTTATCCTATTCTATAAGCTTCATCAAGATACTCATAAGCTATTAGTTGATATCTAAGGAAAATTTCTGGGGAGTAAATTAAAGTTAAAACACATTTGGTGAAAACATCTTAAGTAGAAAAACATTAGCAAAGACCACATGATTTTTCACAGTGTGTGTCATCAAATAGAACAGGTGAATGATGACCATGTTGAGATGCAGAGGGGATGATACAAATAGCATGAGTGGACTAGGAAAACTCTTGAGTTTTTTTTCCAGAAAAGTAACAGAGGCAGATTTGCATTTTGTGTCTACTACCATCCTCATTTCCAGTGTCAAAACTAACAAATATTTCTCCAAAATGTACAAGCTGAAGCTAGAGACAACAACTATAGTCTCAGTGTTAGGAAGCAAAGAGAGGGAGGTCATGAGTTTTAGGTCAACCTGGACAACATAGAGAGACCCTGAACCCAAAAAGTTGCCATGAAGGCATGTTGAAAGTTACTCATTACTAATGCAGTGGCAAAGTCAGTAAATTCTGCAAAAATATTAAAACAAACCAATAAGACATTCAATTACTTATCAATAATTGTTTCTATTATTTTTCTAAATCAAACAATACTAAATAAAGTCAGCAATACTACTCATCAATTGTCTCATTTACTTTTTAACAGCTATTATTCAGTTTTAGTGATAGTACCCAGGGCTTTCTGTCTTTCAGGAAAGCACCCTACCACCGAGCTAGCTCCTGGAACACAGTTCCTTTTTTATCATTTTCCTCTAGGGAAAGAAAAAGGTGAAACATTACTAACATGAAATTTGAGTAATGTTTGGCAAATCCTTGAGAGCGACATCAAAGTAGGAAAAAAAAGACAAAAGTAGTTGGCAATAGGTGTGTAGAGCTAAGTTAGCAGGAACAACTGCAGGAATGAAAAGCTATGTTAGAGCTTCGAATCTTCCTCCTCCAGCTGGGGGCTTGTACTAGCATTTGCATTATCATGTTCTCCTCAGTTTCTACAACTCAAATGTTCTTCCCTTAGTCTACTACCTTGAAATGGTCACCATCTTCAAAGCTCAGACACTATCCTCCATTCCCTTATTGTACACACATCTTCCTGATGAGAGACATGATAAAATCAAACACATTTATCACCATCCAGCATATTTTGTTCCTATTGTTCTGTGTCCCATTGTGTAGGATTTTAACCATTGCCATGGGGGATATAGTATTTCTGCTCTGTTCTTAAACCTTCAAATGTCCAGACTCAATGGAAAACCCATCTGGCCCTTACATCCTCTTACCTTTCCTCTTGAGTTGTTCTTACCATGTTGCTATATTGTGGGAGGGAGAGATGGGGAGAGAGAATAGACATGAGTATTCATAAGTCAAACTCTCAGTAGCATAAGACTTTTTGAATCAAAAGTCCCAAATAAGAAAGTAATCTTGCCAGGTATGGTGGCGCACGCCTTTAATCCCAGCACTCGGGAGGCAGAGGCAGGCGGGTTTCTGAGTTCGAGGCCAGCCTGGTCTCCAAAGTGAGTTCCAGGACAGCCAGGGGTATACAGAGAAACCCTGACTCAGAAAAAACAAAAAAAAAGAAAGTAATCTTAAGACATCTGTTTGACTCTGCATTTTCTACCACTCATCTGAAGATGAAGTGTGATATTTATTTAGTTTCTCTGTGACATTGCTTGTTCTTTTTTTGTTTTTTTTTTTTACCACCATGTTTTTTTTTTTTTCCTACACCATCCATATGCTCCCTTTTGCTTCAAGGACAAGACACTTAGGACATATCTCTCCCATATATTCTCATTTCTAGAGTCTAGATATGACTCACACTGCCAGTGACTTAATGATGTATGGGAGACAGAAGAAAAGATGCAAAATCTAGTCCTTCATCTTGCAGAGCAAAGGTGATTGTCAGGCAGCTCTAGTCAATGCAGGCTTCACTCACTCAACAACTATCTCTCTGCAGGTGAGAAAATGTGACCATAGAAATCTGGATTTAGGGGGCCACATCTGAAATCTCAGGCACCTTCACTAATGTTCAATAGCCCTGGCCTTTCCAGTTGTTTCCAAAGCTATTATTCACTCTATTAAAGCCTCTTCACTAGACATCCCCAAGTGAATGGACTCTTAGTTATACACACCTCTCCCACTCACACAATGCAATTCTTGTCTCAAGCTGGGAATGTTGCTCAGTGGAAAAGCGTTTACCTAGTATGTGCAAAACCCTGGGTTCTGTTCCCTGCACAAGAAGCAAAATACTGCCTTTATAAAAGAATATCAAGGAACATTTTTAATTTTCATATTCTGGTATTTTTAACCTGTGAACCCTATATGGGCTAATAAGCGAACTCTCCACAATGAGTAGAATTTTCAAATATGTCTTGGGAGAGATAAATGAAATAGGAAGCAAAGATGTTATTTTCCACTCTGCAAACAGCTTTGGGAGAAACAGGAAATAATGTGTGGGGTGAGAAGAGGAGAAATGAGCAGCCTATTCAAGGATGAAAAGAAAATAATGGGAAGTCAGCTGTGCTTAAGAAGCAATCTCGGTAATTAGTGGTAAGTATGCATTTATCATGACTAATTACATCCAAAACCCCTGTCTCATCAGAAACCTCCATCTATCCCAGACATGGAACTGCCTCAAAAGACTTATTCACAAATGTTACTTCTTCATGAAATGTCTTTCTTAAGGACTCTCAGTCTGATGCCATTTGGTATGCCCATTCATTAAAGTTCACTGGGACAATTGGTTGATCCCTCACTCCATATATACACTCTTATGAACAATGTGGGAGACACTTAGGTAAAGACAACAGAGTCACTGTCCTCACAAAGCTTATGCCACACAGTGTGGGACAAGGAATGGGAAATAGACAAAGCACAGGTCAGCAAGTAAAACCACTGCAGAATTTTGTAAGTCATAAACCTAAGGAAACCAAAGGGTGGATTGATTATATTGTGGGAGTAGGGAACCTTAGGTAGAGGGTGGGACTCTGGGGAAGGCTTGCTCTAAGAAGGCCATGTTTAATCGAGTAGATGGAAAATAAGGGGCCAGATACACCAAAGTGAAGAAAAAAATCTTCCATTTTTTTTCTATTGAGTGTTCTGTGACTATTATCAAGGAAAGAGGCCTTGAAAGGGCTGTCTGGAGTTGTGTTTCAATAGGGAGGGCACAATTAGTAAAATGAAGAGTGCTGAGAGGCTCTGTGTATTTGAACAAATCTGTTCTTAACAAGATTGTTAATCTTATAATAGTTAGAGGCACTAGATCTCATTCTTCTGATCACCAACCCATGAATGCAAGGACAGCAGAAAGTTGCATGGGTTTTGCCATGTTTCAAACACACACACACACACACACACACACACAGAGAGAGAGAGAGAGAGAGAGAGAGAGAGAGAGAGAGAGAGGACGAGGTGCTCTTCCCTTACCTGTAATGTTCCAGAGTCATTTCTATAGTGATACCTGTTTCTATCTCTACAAGGGAACACATGACCCTAAAGTTACAAGATGCTCTAATCTTACTTCTGACAAGTTTTCCCTTTAGCATGTCTGAAACAAAAACAAAATATAAGAATTAAATTAAAAAATTGTCTGCTGTCAAAATTGTGTAAAATAGTAAATTAATGTATTCCATTATTCCGTTCAAGTTCAATAGAATGAATTACTTTCTTTGAGGGAAACATTAAAAAGAGTACATTGTTTATCAATTCATATAAATATGTTACAAGTTCTAAAACAAAATGTTCTTTATGTTATTATCATTATACTATGGTGAAGGAAAAAAATTCTGTAGCCCTAGATTGGAAAAAAACATGTTCAATGAGTAGAACAGACCAAAACATACAAATAACTTTTCACATTCAACAATAAGAAAACCTGATTAAAACTGAGTCACTGAACAGGAGATTAGATGTTAAAAGGAATATGAAGTTTTAAAAAGTAATACACACACACACACACACACACACACACACACACACACACACATACAATGAAAGCAAAAGAAGGAGAAACAAATACACACCTATTAAAATGGTGAGAACGCTGATAATACCAAGAGCTGAAGATAAAAGGCAACAAGAACTGCCAATTATTGGTGATAGAAATGAAAAATTGTATCATTTGATGGTTTTATACAAAACTACACTATGCTTCACATATATTTCAGCAATTGTACACTATGACATGTAAACCTGAAATGTAAGCCAAATGTCTCAGTTCTCTGCTGTAGTGTGGATATGGTTTAAATATGTTCCCCAGAGTTTCCTGTGTTGGAATCTTGATTGCATTGTGAAGATACTTATAGATATAATAAATTAAGAAGTAAGGTTAGCATGAGATAATTAAATCACCAAGGCAACTTCCCACAGAAGACATTAATGTATTTCTTGTGGGACCCTGATTAGCTCCCATGAGTGAATTGTCCCAGAAAGAGAACTTGCAGCTTCCCAGGCTCTATCTTCCTGTGTTGCTGTAGCCCCCTTTACCCATGCTCCTACCCCAATGTCATCTGTCATGCTACGATGTAGCCATACATTTGGATCTCCACAAATGTGAGCTAAATGAATCTACAAACAGCCCATCCTCTAGTGTTACATTATAGCAACAGAAAACAGTCTAAAGCATTCTCTTATGAAATTCCATTGTGGAATTAAATTGACATTTAAAAGATCATTATGAGAAAATTATGCACATTTCATAAACATTTATTTATGCTTATGTATTGGAATTCTTAGAAGGAACTAAAGACTCAATTTTAAATAAGATCACATCTTTATGCACTGAGGTGTCAAAAGCACTTTCCATTACCATTCAAGGACCTAGTCACCTCACATCAATCCCCCCCATTTCTTAACATCACCTTACAGGGTTTCTAAGCTTCCAACACAAGTATTGCAGAGAAGAAAATTACAATTATGTGGCAAGGAAATATGGCTTCGACACACATAAATACTTGTTTAGAATGATAGTTAGAAAAATAAGACTCCTCCCTTCCTGTGTGCACACATGTGTGCACATGTGTGTGATCTACTCACATTTTCCTCAGTCTTCCCCTGTGAATTTTATTTGCTTTTAAGAAAGAGCACATGGGCTGGAGAGATGGCTCAGCCATTAAAGGCTAGGCTCACAACCAAAAATATAAGAAAGAGCACAAAAGCCAAAGTGATTTTATTCCTATTGTTCTTTGAATTCTCAGTACAAGATATGACAACTATGTTGTTATGACTATGGTTCATATTTGCCCAAACTTGGTAGAAACCAAGATATTCTCTAGTGAGCAAATAAATAGATAAACTCTGGTACACGGATATGGTAAAATAGTATTCAGTGCTGACAATAGCACCCTAAATAGAAATGGGGGAGGTGGGTAGTGGTGAGTGCAAGAAGGCAAACTTAGTAGGTTATATATCCTTGTCCAGCACCCAGACCTATAGAATCCCAGCACCAATAGGAATTCTGATGTGAAGTGTAGGCTCTGTGCTGATGTAGCATTTGTGTAGTTTATGAACTGAATTGTTTCTATCACTGTGGCATGGAATGGGCAAGTGAGGAAGATGCGCATGAGTGTGGACGAGGATGATGTGGGAGCCCTGTACCTACAGCAAAATTATGCTGCACACCTGAAACTGTTCTGAAAAATAAATCCTACCCAGAGGACTATCCTGTGGTCCCGTGGCACCTAGCTAAATAAGGCATCAGTCGTCAGTGTGCTTCAAGCAAGCAAGTGACATGGTCTAATTTATAATTTTGAAAAATCACAACACAGTATCGTGTGAGATGAAAATGCAGAGTGACAAAACTAAAAGCATGGGGTCCAGTTTCCAAAGTTTACACGGGTAGAGGCAGTGAGTAATGGTGACCTGGATGGAAATGATGGCAGGGAAAACGGAGAGTCATTTATATTTGAAGTAAAGATGACAAGACTAGATTGGATGTAGAAGAAAAGGAAAGGAGTAACCAAGCATTGCAAACAGATTGAGTGATTATGTTATTTAGGACATCGGAGAAGAGGGGGAGGGTGTGAGGATGACAAGGGGAACTGAACAGGCCTAGTAAGCCTTCCTTCCCTAACTGTGGTGCACACGAGATGCATATTAGCAGTAGCATGCTGGCAAATATTAAATGACGCTCACTAAAGTAGAGTGAACGTATGTAAGTGCTGTTAAAATATAAGATCTATACAGAGAGTTTACAAACAATTGAATTGTGAGGTACTTTCAGTGAAAAGCCCACATAGCTCATCAATTCTTCTAGAATAATTCTGATGGTTTTGCTTCTAGTGGAGCCTATGCTGTTGCTTAGAGCCCCAGAATAAAAAGACAAAGGAATAGGCAAGCAATAAATACCTAGAGACAAAGATGGACTCTGTAATGTGTAAAGAAATGCTGGCATCTTCCCAATGATGGCCGACTAGGCCATCTTCTGCTACATATGCATCTAGAGACACGAACTCTGGGGGTTCTGGTTAGTTCATATTGTTGTACCTCTTATAGGATTGCAAATTTTATATGCCCCAATACAGGGTAATGTCAGGGCCAAGAAGTGGGAGTGGGTGGGTAGGGGAGAAGGGCGGGATGAGGGTATAGGGAACTTTGGGGATAGCATTTGAAATGTAAAATAAGAAAACATCTAAGAAAAAAAAGAAAAAAGAAAGAAATTTAAAAACAATTTTAAAAAAAAGAAAAAAGAAAAAAAGAAGAAATGCTGGCATCATCCATCATGAAAAAGGGAGTTCCAGACTAGTTTCCAAAATGTGGGACTGGGATGGAGGTGATCCAGGGAACAGAAATTAAAAGGGAGATCAAGATCCCCAGAGTGAACACAGACACTCCCCAGGGATGGGCCGGATATGGTTTATTTGAGACAAGGAGAATGTTTAACTCATAGTTGATAGACGAACATATGTATAGGTTTCATGGGTAGGAAAATAATATAAGGAATGGAGGGAGGAGAAAAGTATCAGAGAGAAATTTAAAAACCAAGAGTCAATAGAATCCAATGACCAGAGAGAAACTCCTGTTCAGGAGACATCTACTTTTGTGATGTAGAAAAGTGCAGGCTGTGGCTTCAGGTGAGCTGGTGATACAACATCAAGGATGTATCCTTGATAGAGCAGAGGCATTATGACAGTCTGTCAAAAACAAAAATTTACACTTACCAAAGGTAATAAATTCATCAGTAGAGGTGAATGTTATTATTGTTATCATGAGCTTTAAAAGGAGTCAACAAAGTTATGCAATGCTATTTTTAAAAAATATTCAGTCTCTCAGAGCAACCACAGAGAAGATGACTCAGTAAAAATTATATTTAGAATTATGACAGACAACAGAAAGGGTAAAAGAGGCAAATAAAGCAGGATTGCTACACAGCATCTCTATCTGAACTGTGGTCCAAGGTGAGGTTGACACGGTAAAGACAAAGGGAGGAAGATGAGATAGAAATGGCTACGAGGGCTCGTTTGGAGCAAAAGACCTCCATGAATGAAAAGTTAGCAACAAGTGAAGTATAAGTAACAAATAAAAGCTGGGACCTTCCAGACATATATATATATATATATGATAAATATGACCAAAGCAGGTACAGGTCGGGGTCTTAACATATTACCACAGGAGTGTTAAGCCTACCCCAAACAACTGTCATAGGAACAGGGAATTACAGCAATTAGTTGGGATCTAAGTGTTTCAGTGAAAGAGCCAGATCCTGTTAGTAGATGGTGTGGGGAGATAGTGATTCATACTTCAAAAACAAAATTTAGGATTGAGAATAGGAGAAATGAGGTCAATGTGGTACTGACAATCAAGGGGTACTTTTTTTTTTTTTTTTTAGTAAATTTTTTATTAGATATTTTCTTTATTTACATTTCAAATGCTATCCCGAAAGTTCCCTTTACCCCCCCCCTTCTCCCCTACCCACCCACTCCCACTTCTTGGCACTTTCGTTCCCCTGTACTGGGGCATATAAAGTTTGTAAGACCAAGGGGCCTCTATTCCCAATGATGGCCAACTAGGCCATCTTCTGCAACATATGCAGCTAGAGATACAAGCTCTGGGGGTACTGGTTAGTTCATATTGTTGTTCCACCTATAGGGTTGCAGACCCTTTCAGCTTCTTGGGTACTTTCTCTAGCTCCTCCATTGGGCCCCTGTGTTCCATCCTATAGATCCATGAGCATCCCCTTCTGTATTTGCTAGGCACTGGCATAGCCTAGAAAAAGCAAGAAAGTAATCCTTTTTTAAAAAAATCTACTCTACCTCTAGCCCCTGGAAAACACAAGGCTAATTCATTCATTCATTCATTCATTCATTCATGTTACCATAAGTTGAGTGATGCCCAATGATGATAAATTACATACCTTACAGGTTACAACTCATCATCAGAATCTAGAAAACCGAGAATATTTCAGATGCCTATAGAAGGCTTGGAAGCTATAAAATTGAGGAAAATGATGTGTGACTTCTAAAAGCAAACGTCTTCTATAAAAAGATTATTTATAACTGCTTTGCTATGAAGGATAACAAGAATTGAATTACAAATGCCGCATGTAGCTTATAAAATCAACTAGAGGCCCTGTTATCATAAAGGTTAGAAACAAGTAGGAAAAAAAAAAGAAAGGAATATAATTATAATTTGAAAACATTTGAAAGATAAAGGTTTGCAAGGTCATTTCGTGAGGAAATAGGAAACAAGACAAGCCAGCAGGAGCTTTTCTCACTAACTACTGCTCATATATTAGTTGGGTCTCTGACCTTATTTATACTTTATAAAACTTATTAAGAAAACAAAAAGCAGATCATAGACAGTTACTGAATAGTGTGCTTAGATCACAAATGTTACCAAGTTTCAGAAAAGTATAATCATTAAAACTACCATCAACAACTAAGGAGACTTCCTTTAAACTAAGATCTGTCCCTTACTCTGATGATTGGCTCAAGTGGCTTTCACCATAAGAGATTTTGGCATATGAAAACAAGCTAAATTAAACTAATCAGTAAACTTAAATGAAAACACGACTCTTCTGGTAAGCCATTTTAGGGAGTGATCTGTCCAATATCACCATGGCACCTGATTTTCAAAGAAGACAATTCAACTATCAAACAAAAACATCTTTACCTTATCATATCAACATCATACCATAACACATCAATAAATTTTACAAAAATCTATAATAAACTTTATTCAGCTCTTTGCCAGGAATCAACAGCCCTGTCCAAGCAGGCTCTTATCCAAATCCTTCCCTTTCATTCACTGACAGGCAGGGTTTCTGACATCATAATCTAAATCAAAGCATTGTTAAAATAGTAGGATGTTAGAAGGCAGAGAATACCTAAGTCTCTTTTTCCAAATCAGCTGTTCACTATGCTCCTGACACCGCATCTAACGGTTTAACTCCAGAGGAAGGAGGAGGAGAAGGAAGAGGAGCAGAAGGAGGAAAGGGAAGAGAAAGAGGGAGAGGACGAGGACAAGAAGAGGAGGAGGAAGAGGTGCTCAGCTGGGCTGCAATTGAGAAGTAAGAAATGAGATTAGCTCAGATCAATCAGATCAGGCAAAAGGGCTAAATTCTGCACACAAAAGCAAACAATGGAACACTATGTAGAAACATGGGGGTTCTCAGAAATCTACTGAATGCCTATTGTGCTTCTCTACAACCTTAGTGACAAGTGACCTGAGAACTCCTCATCAATGAACATAAACATGCTAAAAACTGGAATATAAAAGAACTTTCCACAGGTTAAGCTATGTTCTTTAAATTATCCAAGAATAGTGAATGATTTTTCCACAAGGAGTAAGAGTCCTTTCTCAGAAAAGATTATTATTTTTATTTACCAAAAAGATAATACTTAAAAGCTGGCTGTGAGTCATATATCTTGGAAGAGAACCTGCAAGTGCTACTTTACTAAACTACCATAATCCCTAACTATTTTCTAAATATTTGTCTTTATAACCACAAATAAGCGTAGTCCTCAGCCCTCGTCAAAAAATAAGTCTCTTGGCAACAGACCAAAACCATTACTGAAAACCACAAGCAACTGAAATGCAGAATTGTGGAGCCCAGTCCCAATGGATACATCCGTAACACAAGTCCTGCACCTAAGGTTCAACCAACATTGCTGAGGAGAGGCAGATTATTAAGAGCCAGAGGATCAGAGAGCAGAGAACTTATTCTGATACCATGTCTCCTAGTAATGTCAGAAATATATCCCTAAAGTCTCCCGACATGACTGCCTATACAGGAACTGAACAAGGACCACAATAGACACCCAAAACAGATGAGGATGAGACCACAGCGTCTCAGCCCTACACAAAGAACCACAGGCCACTAAGGAATGCTGAAAGCAGGAGAGACAGTCTTCCCCAGGAAGGAGCACACCAATTAGCTACTCAACACCAAATGGTCAGTCCTGAAAACACACACACAAGTAACTTTATATAGACGGTACAGGGTGTGTTAATGTATTTAGGAATTTACACACACACACACACACACACATATATATATATATACATATATATATATATACATATATATATATATACATATATATATATATATATATACATATATATATGTGTATGTATATATATATATATATTACACACACACACATATATGTGTGTGTGTGTGTGTGTGTGTGTGTGTAAATTCCTAAATACATTATACATATATATGTAACAATTAATGAAAAAGTAGCCACAAAGTTGAAAGAGACCAAGGAAGGGTGTATAGGAGGGTTTGGAGGTAGAAAAGTGAAGGGCAAATTATGCAATTATATTACAATATGAAAAAAATTAAATAAATAATATATACGGTTATGTCGCGCAGTTGTAGATACTTACCCAGCATGCATGGGGCTCAAGGTTCCACCTTCAGTGCCAGTGTTCTAAGAAGTAGAATTCCTCCTGACAGTTACAGAACTGTATTTTTTTAATTAAAGAAGAGAAAATATAATGAAAAGTTATTGCAGCCAAATGATGACTCTTATCCTCCACATGCTGCTGTGGACTCCCTGCGTTTCATGGAATTTATATAATACAAAAGTGGGAATTGGGCAGCGTTCTAAAAATACATACCCTAGGACACTGAGTCTGCCTTAAGTGTTCAGTATGGGCAGGCTCAGATCTGGCAGAGCTTTGGGACCAGTGCTCATCAGAAACTTACTGCAGTAATCCTAACACACTTGCAAATCCCTGCCTTGAAATCATGTGCAGGTCCTCAGTCAACAGCTGAAGTAAGAAGATTGACTGCCATGTAAATTTAAAGCTGTAGACAAATATTTCAATTTTATTAAGTAAAATACCTTTGGGCATCAGGGATCCTGTAGCCAATTAAATATACTATTGACGCCTTCGGTCTCAGGAATCCCGAGGCAGAAACAAAGAAAGTGAACACAGCTGTGTGCCAGTAGTCACATGAGCCTGTGCCCATTCTCAGAAGCCCCAGCGGGCCTGGGGAGCAGATGACCCCAGCAAAAGAACTCTTCACACAGCGGGTGCTGACTCTCCAGGTACCCCACCCTGAGGACAGCCAAATTTAATGTGTTCCTGGTGGGAAAGGCTGAGTGCCCGCCCGCAATGACCTAATAGTTAAACAGACACAAGCCGAGGCTGCTTAATGCTATTAATTTTGAAAGTGAGAACATAATTGGCTGTCACTTACCACCTGTGGTTGATGTTAGTGCTTCAGGAAGGAAGGAGGGAAAAAAAGGCAATCGGAGGCCAGAGATCGCAGGGTCTATGCAGCCTCCAGCTGGGCCTCTTAAAGAGTGTTGACAACATCACCGCACACCTCGCCTGGAGGGCTCTCTCACTCCTGGTTATAATTTGTCACGTCTTCACAGAATGCAATCCTACTTTGCTTACCTCACTTTGGCCATATTTGAAAAACAGAGAAACTAACCGCGACTTTTCTGGCACAGAGGCCTCTTTTCCTTCCATTTTTTTCCCAACATAAAAGCTGCGGCTGAGAACAGGGCAGAGATAGTGACTTCAGCAGCTCCCAGCCCATTTACTTCCGTCAGGAGCAGGGGCTTTTGACAGGAAAAAAAAAAAAAAAAAAACATTTTTGTTCGAATTTTAAAAGAGTTGCTGCAGTGTATATTTTTTCTCTCTCTGTGAGTGTGACTAATGTCACACTCCTATCTTCTCTTATATGATGGAGGAGTATGAACCTTCCTCCCTGTAGTCATAATCAAGCCGTGATCATCATAAATGACATACACTCAAAACACAAAACAAAAAACAAAATGCTAGAGTCTGATATATCAGACTCTATAAGTCAGATATATGAAAAAGACTCTCATCTCATGGAAATAAATGGCCCATAGCACATGAAATACAGAGTACTAGGTTCATAGACACTTAATCCCGGACATCTTTTACAATTTTACCATTGACTTAACTTTGATTTTTGTACAAGCCACTGACTGTTCTATCTCTGTACTTCAGCTCAATGGCCATCCCCTGAACAAATTTTGTAACTCTTTTACTAAGTTCACCTGCCCTCGATCAAAGACAAAGGAGTTTATAATACTGTTACTATAATATGCAGAGTATGTGTTAACATAAATATCAGCTGTTAATTTATTATCTGTCAGAATTGTTCAAAAGTAATCAATATGGAATGCCCTAATTTCTGCCAGAAAGAAAATGTTCAGTATATGGTCTTTGTCATCATCATTATCTTGATTATCATTCAATGTCTGTCAGTGTTTATCGAATATGAGCATTGTGCAAGGCACTGCAGGGTAGATTCAATCTGCCCAAGATATTAGGACCCTGTACCACTTGCTGAATGCCATGTATGATGTGAGGATTTAATAAAACCTTGCTGATCATTTACTAGATGTACGGCTTCTATTTCTAGACATCACGGTTGTATCTATTGAAAGCTTTTCCGGTTTTCAGAATACAAGGAAAAAGCATGAAGTCATATGATATATTGCTTCTCAAACGTGTTGTGAGAATTCCTTCATTTAAATTTCCTGGTGACAGTTAGGTGAAATAAGCAACTCCTACCTAAGTCTTCTCAGAGATCTTTACATCAAAAACTTAAGTGAAGGCTAGAAGAAATGACTGGGTAAGAGCACTTACTGACCTTGCAGAAGACTCTAATTTGAGTCACAGCAAAAAAAAAATAATAATAATAATAATAATACCCTTTGCTTCCAATTCCAGTAGATCCTTTATGTCCTCTTTTGATTTCCCTGGCTCTTACATGCATGTGGTACCCATACATACAATCAAGCATATGCATAAAATTTGTAAAATGCTAAGTGCATTATATGCCACAATGTTTTTACATGGAGGCCAATAAGCCTTCATCTCTATAACAGTTCACCGTTGGTTTCAACCTGAGATAATTTCGAAGCAGCACATAATTATCTGAAGAAATATTTCCCCATCAATGAAGAAAAGACTCTGTGGTTCTATTCCAGCTGCAATCACTGAAATGGCAGGTGAACTTCATTTTTGTATTTTTTTTTTATTCATTGTTTGCTTGTTTTGGTTTTTGAGTTAGGGTCTTGCTTGCTAAACCAAGCTAGCCTAGACTTCCCTTTGCTTCTCATGTGCTAATTTAACTTTCCCCGGCCTCCAGAATACTCGGATAACAAGCCTGAACTACACCTCTTGGGTCTAAATGTTAAACTTTTATTTTTCTATTTTTCTTTTATTAAAGATAGATTTTTTTTCACACAATAGATTCTGATTCCTCAACTTCTCCAAGTCCTCCTTACCTTCCTTCCCATCCAAATCCCACTTTTCTGTCTTTTATTAGAAAATAGGCGGAATCTAAAGAATAATAAAATAAGGTAAAACACAAACAAACCAGAATAAGACAAAACAAACAAATGAACAGAAGAAAAGGGGAGAGAGAGAACCGAAGAGAAAGCATGAGAAACACATAGAGACACAAAGGTACACATTCATGCACATAGGGCCTCATAAAAACAGAAGGCCAGAAATCATAATATATTCACAAAGGACTTTTAAGATAACAACAAGAAATATCCTGACAAAACAGCAAGAGACAAAGAACCTTGAAAGATGCCACTGAGTTCATTTTCTGTTGACTATCTACTGCTGCTGGGCATGGGCCTGCCTTTAAGAGTGGTTTGCATCCCCAGTGAGACTCTGTTGGAGAAAGCTAATTTTTCATTTGTGAGCAGTTATCAGTTGAAGATAGCTTCTGAGTTAGGGATGAGGGCTTGTATCCACTTCTCTCCGGACTGGGTTGTTTGAGGGTTCCCATGGGGACACTTTTGGCCAACAACTTGATTAGATGTAAAGTACTTCTGGCACTGGATGCTTCAATTCATGATGAAAGACATAAAAGTTGAACTTTTAAACATTTTTATCTTATGTCTTAGGTCCAATTTCTACACCAAACTAATTTTTGAGGTAATTAAATTACTTTCAGAGGAAGGAATTTGATAATTCTTAGGCTGCCAAGACAGACTCAGGCAAAAAAAAAAAAAAAAAATACACACCTATGTACTAGCAGAAATTTCACATGTATTAAAATGTAAGTGAAAATTAGTGAGCTTATGGTAATTAATTTCAACTTGTGCTAGCTAATGTAATCAATGAATTATCATCTTCAACAACAGATGAGGACTTTTAAGATACAGAGATCACTTTTATTTTAAAACCACCAAGTTTTTTTTTTAAATCCAGCTGAATGCTTGACACACACTTTCTGTCCATTAATTCTCTTCAATAACATCCCATCATTTCCTCTAGCACACTAATGGATCCCACTGTGTGTTACAAGTTTATGGTTATATGATTCATTTCTATGATAATCTTGCTTTCATTAATATAACAGCTTCAGTTGTAGTACATCAATTTCTGAGATATCCATTTCACGTCCTGATGACTTTTTCAACCCTTAATGGGTTTTAAAAGAGAAAAGTCACATTGCTCTTTTTATTTATTATTTCAAAAAAAAAAAAAAAAACCCTGCATAGGAGATTTCAGCAAACTTTATTTAGAGTCCTCTCAACAATGGTAATAATTCAAGAATGGAGTAGTCAGAAGTCTGCAGGTATATAGAATGTCTTTTGAAAAGAACTCAAAGAATGTGGCAGGAATAGTGAAGATATGGAGAATAAAAATAAATTTTCAAACTTATGATTCAGAATATTGCTGATATTCTGTGCTACAGTGACTGTGCCACAAGGCTAAAGGACAGCAATGGGACTGGAGGCAGAAGAGCAGGCTCCAGGGTATACTAATCCCCTAATAGTACAAAGACATGTTGTATGTTCGTAAATAAATATAAAGAAATAACCCATAGCTTTCATTACAGTCTGAAATTGTCTGCATGACCCAAAGGGAGCATGAATAGAAAGCCTTCATCTTTAGTTTATCTATAGTTTCACAGACAAGAGGACAGTGGGCCAAAGCTGACACTATACAAAGTAATCCATATCCAAATAAAATTCAGGAGGAAATACAAATTGTATGTATAGCTCTAAACATCTACATATGAGCATTAATACAAAATTTATAATTATGAAGAGTTGATATCATTTAAACTTTACTTAAGAAAATGAAACATAACTTATAACTAGAATGGAAGAGCAGACATTTATTACCCTTTTCAGGAGGACCTATACATATCAAATCTATATCTTCTTAGAGATACATTGGAATGTCTGTGCTCACGGGGCTTAAAAAATGATAGTAGAATCATGAGGTTTTTCTTTGAGAACTTGGCATGAGAATACTCTTCTCATGGGAACCATCTTTGAGAGAAAAGAAGCTAATTGAAGCAAATCCCAGTTGGAGCATCAAAAATGAAAAGAGAAGTGAGGTACATAGACTCTGATGATAAAAGGAAGAAAATAGCAAGAAATGGAAGAATCTAGGTGAAGAGCATAAGAAAACAGAAGAGAAGAGAGTCCCAGAAAGCTAAAAGGATGCCAGGAAGTATTTGCTGATGAAGCCTGATATAGCTGTCTCCTGAGAGGCTCTACCAGAGCCTGACAAATACAGAGGTGTCGGAGACAACCATTGGACTGAGCATAGGGTCCCTGATGGAAGAGTTGGAGAAGGAACTGAAGGAGCTGAGGGGGGTTGCAGCCCCATGGAGAGAGCAGCAATGTCAACAGGCCAGACCCCCCCAGAGCTCCCGGGGACTGGACCACCAACTAAAGAATACACATGGAAGGTCCCATGGCGCTGACTGCCTATGTGGCAGATGGCCTTTTGTACATCAGTGGGAGGAGAAACCCTTGGGCCTGAGGGTATTTGGTGCCCCAATGTAGGGGGATGCCAGGGCAGGAAGTGGTGGGTGGGGGAGCACACTCATAGAGGCAGGGGGCAGGGGGATGGGATGGGGGTTTCTGAAGGGGAGATCTGAAAAGGGGAAAACATTTGAAATGTAAATAAAGAAAATATCCAATAAAAAAAAAAAAAGAAAGAATAAAAACAAAAACCCAAATCAGTAAGGAGTGATATCCTGGGGTAGTCTTGTAGCAATAAGCTTGCACAATTTGTGTTGTCTCTTTCTCTTTTTATTTTTTTTATTTGTAATTTTTTATTAGATATTTTCTTCATTTACATTTCAAATGCTATCCCCTTTCCTAGTTTCCTCTCCAAAAGTCCCCTATACCCTCCCCCCACCCTGCTCCCCAACCTACCCACTCCTGCTTCCTGGCCCTGGCATTCCCCTGTACTGGAGCATATGATCTTCGCAAGACCAAGGGCCTCTCCTCCCATTGATGGCTGACTACGTGTGTTGTCACTCTTAAAGGAAAAACGACTCCAAATCTCAAGCTTCAAAATAGAGACAGGGCATTTAAGGAAACATGGAGGATAAGTTTCCCCAGTACTGGTTTTATGAAAGGTCATTCTGTGAGCTACCCTCCCCAGCTCTAGAAGTCTCTTTAACTTCTCCAGAAGTTGTTTTCTCTGTCACGTATGAGCATTGTCTGTAGTCTACACTCAACACAGCCATTCCATTCAAAATGCTCTGAGTCAAGATTTTGCTAAAAGGGCCCTGATATAGCTGTCTCGTGTGAGGCTATGCCAGTGCCTGGCAAACACAGAAGTGGATGCTCACAGTCATCTATTAGATGGAACACAGGGTTCCCAATAGAGGAGCTAGAGAAAGTACCCAAGGAGCTGAAGGGGTCTCCAACCCTATAGGTGGAAGAACAATATGAACTAACCAGTACCCCCAGAGCTCCTGTCTCTAGCTGCATATGAAGCAGAAGATGGCCTAGTCGGCCATCATTGGGAAGAGAGGCCCCTTGGTCTTGCAAACTATATGCCCCAGTACAGGGTAACACCAGGGCCAAGATGTGGGAGTGGGTGGGAAGGGGAGCAGGACGGGGAATGGGAGAGGGTATAAGGGGCTTTCGGGATAGCATTTGAAATGTAAATGAAGAAAATATCTAATAAAAATTGGAAAAAAATGCTCTGAGTCCATTTGAGTTATAGGGAATCCAAGAAGAGGAACCTGGATAAGAAAGAGGCCTTACAAACAGGATTTCAGATTCTGTGGACCCAGCATTCAGCACTACAGTCACTGCCTAGTTGTTCACACAAGTACCCCTGAATCACAGTCACATTTCAACAAGGAGCTAGTCAAATCAAAGTATCTGCCATCGGGAGGCTGAAGCAGGAAGATTGTGAGCTGGAGTGCAGCCTGGGTTATACAGCAAGGCCCTGTCTCTTAGACAAAGGGTCCCATTCAGATCGGTGAAAGGTTTGTAGAACGAGTCAGGTAAGAAAGAATTGAGTACAGAATGTGTCTTGGATGGGATCATCAAATGTACTTTGGCTTTATACTGGAAGGACTAGATAATAGCATTGCCCTAGATATAAATAAACAAAAAACCACCGTGAATACAATCTATAGAAAAGCAGGTTGAGAATCATCAGAACAATGATTTGTAAACCAGAAAATAATTTGAATCATGATGTTTTCTATAGGTAGTGAATTCTTTTATTTTTTAATGTTTGTAATTCTTACATAACTAATTATCCATTTATTCAAAATTCAGTATTTAGTACTTCTGAGATGTTCTTTGTATTCTGTCCTTGATTAAGCTCTTGTTGCCCTAATACCTTAGCATGTTTTAGGTCTAGACTTAAATTTTATTTCCTCAGAGACTTTTCATGTGAATACTAAATGAAAATGAACCTTTGTGTTTTCTTTCCTTTCCCTCCTGGAAGTGTCATTTTTCTATTATACAATTCACTCATTACCAGTGTACTAGCCAATGAGTTTTAATAAAATGGTGTAGTTTTTAAAACAACGTTGCAACTTTGCTTTAAAGCATTGCTGTCGCCCCTCCCAAAGTCTTAGCATGCTCATTTATCATTTGTGGAAGATCTCCTCTTCCAGCGGCAGGCAGCAAGTGATCTCTCTCTGTCATCTAGTCCCACACCAAAAATCTGTGGATTGAGCAATTTCATAAGTATTCTTTCCTGTAGGATGTTTTTGAGATTCATAAACACTGTTACATGCAGTATTTCTTTGCTCCTTTCATTTGACAAATAATATTTCATTGTGAAGGTATGCTTCATTTTACTCACCAATTTATCAGCCGAATGTGCACATTTAGATTGTTTTCAGCTTGGAGCTATTATGAACAAAGCTATCATCAGCATTCATATGGAAGTCCCTACATGGGCTCTTGTTTTCACCTACATTGCACAGACACCTACAAGTAAAATTGCTAGGTCACATGACAAGTGTACATTTAGCTGTCAAGACACGATAAACCTTCCAGTGGGCTGTGTTACATTACATTCTCATATCATTGAGAACACGTGTATTCCTTTTTATTTTTCTTTGTTTTGGTCTGTCTGTGTTGTTGTTGTTGTTGTTGTTGTTGTTGTTGTTACTGTTGTAGACAGAGTCTTTTGCAGTCCTACTGGCTTCCAAATGTATATGTGGCCAAAGATGAGCTTATGTCTTTTACTCTCTGCTTCCAACTCCTAAGAACTGGAATTACAAACCAGTATAGCCATACCTGGCTTATGCTCTCTACTATATAGTGTACATTTTATAAATAATGGTGTTTCTTGATGCTTTTAATTTGCTTTTCCCTGTGACTAAAATTTGATTTCATTTTCATAAATTTTTTGAAATATCTATTCAAGTTGTGTATCCATTTTCTGTTTTCTAGCTACTAGAGGAAAGTCCTATATTAGATTATGATGCATGTCTATTTTCTCCAATTTCTCTGGATGATCGCTTCTGTAGTCTTATCACTGATTCGAGAAACAAAAGTTTAATTTTAATTGAAACTGGTATGATGTATCTCATTGCTTTTCTCCCACAACATACAATTTTTATGTGAAGTCTAATATCTCCTTCAAAAGCTGAAGAACAGAAAGATTGCCTCCTATCTTCCCTTAATACTTTCAAGACTTACACTTAAAAACAAAGGATCAATTATTAAATTCCCTTCTTTCTTATTTCTTTTTGTTTTCTTTCATGATACCCAGAGTTGCAGCACCATTTGCTGAAGAAATTATCATTTCCCAAAAGAATTCAAAAGGCACTTTTGCCAAAATCAGTGAACCGGAATGATGACGGGCATGTCTAAATCATGAACACCTGCATATTCCTTATTGTGCATAACAATGAACAAATCCACTTCTCTCACAAGTGAAGCATGTAAATTCATACGGATTCAGTTCATTGGCTAACCAAACTGTTCTACATTTTAAAAGCAGGTAGCTTGAAAAATACCAAGATAAATATGTCCTAAATCTGGAATCTAGTGACAAAATGTTTGTAAGTCAGACAGAAAATGGTAAAGGTCATTATTAAAATGCAAACATAAAACAAGGTGAATTCTTGAGGAGAAGAAATCAACCTCTTTACAGGGTCACCTGCAGAAGCTCCCTTAAGACAAAGGCCTAACGAACAGACCTGTTGAACAAAGAAAGACTAAAGAGTGCATTTCATCATGGAGACAAAGCTTGCACCTGAGAGAAGAAGCAAAAGAGTGACCAAAGTCAGAAGTGGGCACATATGGGAACTATCCAATGAGAAAGAATAGTAAAATGACAAGCTAAATTTGAAGTGCTTGGTGCCGGGTAAAAGAATGAGATCTTATTGTCTAAGAAATGGGAGCAATAAGAGTCACTCACGGTTTATGGGCAGAAGGTCATGATGGGTGTTCACAGCTGTGCCAACATCAGTAAAATGAAACCATAAAAAGTACTGACCATCATTTTCTAGAATTATTTCATTTCATCTAGGAGATGCTGTAATTCTGTTTCTGCTCTAACTCTTTTAACCCAATGCCAATTAAATTAAAATAGACTAATTCTCTATCTTTGGCCATTCTTCTTCCTGTAATTCATTCTTTCATTTATTCAATATATTTTAAGTGCCTCATATCTGTCGAATTTTTGATGTACACAGAGTTAAAAAGAAAAATGAAAGCCTATTCTCCGTATTAATAAAGATGTTTCATGTACATGACCCATTATTTGTGTTCAGGATTAAGCATATATATAAACTAAATTATAGTGTTCACTAAAGGCCAATAACATATCCTGCTTGAATAGACCTGTAAACTTTGGACTTTTACTTCACATTTGCATTAAACAATTCTAACCCTCATACACACATGGTGTGGTACACACGTGTAGTTCCAAGTACTCAAGAGATTGAAGATAATGTGCTCAGAATTTTTGGGGCCAACTTGAGAAGTCTCTGATCCAAAAGAAAATGCAGAGAATATTATAAGACCCACCACATATATGAGAATACTAAAGAAAATAACATAAATCAAGATCATAAGGTTGGGACTTTAAAATCTCAGTTCTATTGTCAAATTCAGTGCACTAATATGTACAAGTTCTAAAATGATACATTTTTCTAAATTAACATAGAAATTTCAATGGCTAGACACTATATGTATCTACATACATACATACATACATACATACACACATACACACACACACACACACACACACACACACACACATGGATACATATAACTGGAAAGGAGAACATGAGAAGGTAAAAATAGGTGACAAGAAAGGAGGGAGCACATGCAAAGGTTGTATGGGACAAGAAAGAAGCAAAGAGTTTGGGCAATAAGTTAGAAGTGAAGTGAGGGGTAGCAGGCAATGGGAAAAGGACAAATCTAAATAAAAAAATAAAATAAAATAAAATCCTCGCTTTACTGAAAAATGCCATAATGTTATCTAATATCTTGTATACTAATTTTAAAAATAAATAAAGACTAAAAAGAGAGTGGAGAAAACCCTAGAGATATCTGTAAATTGTTCAAAGGTCTTAATTGCTTCCAGCCTGATGGATTTGGCACTGCAGTAATCCTTACCCACAGAAGACAGAGATTTTTAAGGAATGATCTCTTCTCAAAACACATGGTGGCGGAGGGCGGAGAGCGGACCCCTTCCCTTCCGGCCCACACCGCTCCGCTCCAGCGCAGGGCGCAAGGCCTGGGGGCCGTGCACCCACCAAGGTTTCCAGCTCTCCCAGCGATCCGGACCACCGCGATCTCCGGACCACTGGTAAGAGGAACACACATCTGTTCCAGTCCAAACTCGTGGGACTTGAATCTGCAGCGGGAGATAGGCGGAGGGAGGAGAGCGGACCCCTTCCCTTCCAGCCCACACCGCTCCGCTCCAGCGCAGGGCGCAAGGCCTGGGGGCCGTGCAC
>LR750452.1:24438-206500 GCA_902729485.2 Mus minutoides | reverse complement strand
TTCTCACAAGCAACCGAGTTATTGCCTGAGTTACAGACAAAATGAGGAATCTGAATACCCTACATACTCATTTATGACCTCTTACATCCAGGCCACTAATTAATAGCTTCCTTTGCAAGTAAATGGAAATTCTGAATTTAGGGTGTGGATAATTGTGAGTAAAGGCAAGACATAAAAGATGGTGGCTCCATGTTTAGATGTGATATGTCCATAAGAAAAGACAGGAATGATGATAGTTTCAGTCACACAGACTAGGTTTCCAAAATTTCATACTATAGCCTTGGTGTATGTGAAATCTTTTCTAGCCAGCAATCTACAGTCATGTTGCTTAGGGTCTTCACATTTACTTCTGCCTTGTTGAATCTCAATAATAAAATAAGTTTTGTCTGTTGACTTTCAAAAAAAACAAAAACAAAAACAAAAAAAAAAACAAAAAAAAAACCACATGGTGGCATTCAAGGTAATAGTCTGGCTATTGTCATGACACTCATTTATGTCTGTTTTAAAGAATTGGGTGTTTTTTGAGGTAATACTAATACTACTAAAATAAAGCTTTATTTGAATACAAAGTATCAAGTTAATGTTTTCAAAAATAATACACTAAAAATTCGCATGGGTTCCTAAGTCTATATGTGGGTTGTTACATATGTATTTTGTTTTTCATTTATGGTACTTGTGATATCTGGCAGCTTGAACTTTTAGGAAAAAGAATGGAAATAACTATGTGCCATTATTCATGTGTGACAAAGAAAGTCCTAAGAAACTACTCTTGAAAATGTTCCAGGGTCTCTGGGATACATTTAAAATCCTGAAAACTGAGATTCCATCTCACACCAGTCAGAATGGCTAAGACAAAAAATTCAGGTGACAGCAGATGCTGGCAAGGATTGCTGGTGGGATTACAAGCTGGCACAACCCCTCTGGAAATCAGTCTGAAGGTTCCTCAGAAAATTGGACATAGTACTACCTGAGGACCCATCTATACCACTCCTGGGTATATATACCTAAAAGATGCTCTAACATATAATGAGGACACATGCCCACTATGTTCATAGTAGCCATATTTATAATATCCAGAAGCTAGAAACAACCCAGATATCCTTCAACAGAGGAATGGATACAGAAAATGTGGTACAATTACGCAATGGAATACTTCTCATCTATTAAAAACAATAACTTCATGAAATTCAGAGGCAAATGGATGGACTTGAAAATATCATCCTGAGTGAGGTAACTCAGTCACAAAAGAATACACACAGTATGTACTCACTGATAAGTAGATATTAGCCCAAAAGTTGAGAATACCTAAAATTCAATTCACAGTCCATATGAAGCCTAAGAAGAAGGAAGACCAAAATGTGGTTGCTTCGGGGCTTCTTAGAACGGTGAACAAAATACTCACAGGAGGAAATATGGAGACAAAGTGTGGAGCAGAGACTGAAGGACAGGTCATCCAAAGACTGCCCCACCTGGGGATCCATCCCATATACAGCCACAAACCTGGACACTATTGTGGAATCCGGGAAGTGCTTACTGATGGAAGCCAGATAGGCTGTCTCCTGAGAAACTCAGCCAGAGCTGGACAAATACAGAAGCAGATGCCCATAGCCAACCATTGGACTGAACATGGGGTTTGGGGGTCCTCAATGGAAGAGTTGGAGAAGGAGCTGAGGGTGTTTACAGCCTCAGGGAGGGAGCAACAGTATCAACTGGCCAGACCCCCAGAGCTCCCGGGAACTGAACCAACCACCAACCAAAAACTACACATGGAGGGACCCATGGGGCTGGTAGCATATGTGACAGAGGATGGCCTTGTTGGACATCAGTGAGAGGAAGAGGCACTTGTGACTGAGAGTGTACCATGCCCCAGTATAGGGGAATGCCAGGGCAGGAAGATGGGAGTGGGTGGGTAGGGGAGCACCCTCATGGAGGCAGGGGGAGGGGGATGGGATAAGGGTTTTCAAAATGGAGACCTGGAAAGGGGAAAACATTTGAAATGCAAACAAAGAAAATATCCAAAAAACAAAATTTCTACCAGTGCATGGTTACATATACCTGTAATACCATCATTCAGCAATCATGGATTGAAGAATCATGGATTCTAAGCTACATGGTAAGTCTTTGTCTCAAATAAGTAGATGAGTAGAGGAATACAAAAATAAACAGAATATTTTAACATGTAACATTTTGTGCATAATGATTATGTCTCTTTGAAATCAAATGAGTGATTTTTATAATCACAACTTCAAAATAGTAATTACCTAATACTAGAGAATTCAATAGAATGTACTCTCTGACAGAAATAATACATAAGGGTTTTTTTTATAGTTTTATTGTGAAATAATTATATATTAACAGGATGCTGTAACTGCAATAGAAAATTCAGGGAAACCCATCTTCCCTTACCCAGAAACCTCCTACTTTACCATAGTAATATAGTAAGACACAACACCCACATGGAAGCCAAGCCTGATACAGTCCAGAGAGTCTATTAAGACTTCAACAAGACTTAAGATATGCAACTTTGTCTTTGTGCTTCTATAAATACACTTCCATCTGTATATTCTTCACAGTTTATGTAGGTAGTTATCTAATAACTACCACAATCATGGAACAGAACAGTTTCATCATCACTTCTAAAGAGCCTAGACCCACATATCCACAGTGACACTATCATCCCTTGCCACAACCCCAATCTCTGCCCAGCAGAGACTGGGAATAATGACACTCACGCCAAGGTAGGTTCTTCAACAGTAATCTCGATCTTTTACTCAAGGCAGTAACAGGCTCTCTCTCAGCAATCTCCCGCAGTGAACTCCTCCCTTTACTCAGGCCGTTCCATATATACACAGCCCTCTTACATCATCTCACTCCACTCATTGCTCTCCAATCAGAATCATCCCGCCCCTAGCACAAGTTGCACCCGCAGGCAGGACAAAAGATCATTGGCTAACACTGTGGTAAGGCTATATGACGTTTCAGATCATGCTGTAGGCGCGGATGACTCAGCTTGCCATTTTCAGAAGTTTTAGTAAACAGGGTGCGGTTACGAGGGTTGGCACTAAGCTGGGCCCCATCTTAGCTCAGTGGTTATGCCCACTTCCCACAATCCCTAACCTGCTAGGACAACAACCCTTTTCTCTATGATTCTGTTATTCAGAAAGGTAATTTGAGGTCCTCTTGGGAGATGGTTCATTCGGTAAAAGGTCCTGTTATGCAAGCCTTTAGACCTGAGTTTGGATCTCTTTCACCCATACACACACTCAGGTGTGATGACACAAGCGTGCAATCCCAAGGCCTGGGAAGCAGAGATGGGTGGATCACCAAAATTGCTGCCACTAAGTATAGCTAAATTAGTGAGTTCCACATTCAATGTGAAATCCCATCTCAAAATATGTATTAGAAAGCAATTAAGAAAGACATCCAACATTGACTATTGACCTGCACAAATTGGCATGCACATACATAAGCACATACACATACATACACACATGCACATAAAAGTTGTAGTACAAGTAAATGCACACATAGAGTTTGTTGTATTATATTATCTAACTAAACAGAATTCTTTGGTTATTCATCTAAAATGTTCCATACAAAAATAATCTCTTCCCTTTAATTGTGGCATAGTATTCCATTGTACAAATGAAACCCGGTTTAATCATTTACCCATTGACAGACATTTGGAGGTCATAAGTCAAATTAGTATAAATGCTTATAATAAATTTTTATTTGTTCATTTGTTTTCAATGCTCTAAAATGAATGTCTGAGACTACAGCTGATAGGTCATATGGCCATTACATGTATCCATTTCAATTTGATCAAAAAACATCTATGTACATAGAAAACACCAACCTAACTTATCATATGTGTAACTGAATCCTAACTTGAGTGAATTCTTATAAAAAGCAACTAAAGCCTCAACCAATCAGAGTAGCTCAGCTACAAACAACCAAAGCCTGTTAACTAATCAGATCATATCTACATAAGAAAAATGCCCAAATCTGGGCCACCAACCTAAATATGCCACTATGTTTTTGTCTATAAATTCTACTTGCCCAGTTTACTGTGTGCTAACTACCTTTGAATGTCTATTATCAAAGCACAAAACTTAAGAAAGGATTTAAAATTTGGCTCCTGGTTTCAGAGAGAGGGTCTTGTGTTCATGGTCCCTTGGCCTCATGTGTTTAGGCAAAGCATCAGAGAGTGCATAGGAGTTATTTACTTTCTGGGCTGCTGAAAAGCATGCAAGAAAATGCAGAAAACTGGTGTCTGTTGTAATGAAACTCCAACCCCCATAAGCCTGTGCAAAAACATACAACTCAGTTACAAGATTTATAAGCTGCATACCTAGATTGGGCAGATTTACTACTACCCTACTCTATTTCCCAGCCATGAGGTCCCTTGCTATTGCAACTTCTCAGGACCATGTGGTTCTGCTCCATCTTCCTTCCACCTCCTCTTCCTCCATCCCTTTCCTCTTTCATCCCCTATTCTTTGCCCACTGTCTAAAATCTCCAGCCCCACCTTTCCCTTCCACTGCCCAGTCACAGGCTTTATCCTTTATTTGACCAGTTAAAATGGGGAGAAGGTTCACATGAAATCACCTGAGTATGTGATCTATCCCCCATCAGCCCAACCCCTCCTGAGAAAGCAGAATTAACATCAGAATACAAACAGCACCAGGGCAACCCACAACAGGTGTCAGGTGTGACTTTCAAAGGCCCATACTCAGTGACTTATTTCCTCCAGCTTGGTACCAGTTCCTCAAGGGTCCACAAACTCTGAGGTTACGTTTATTACAGATTTTTATTTTAGGCTATTGTAAATGGGATTATTTTGTGATTATTGTGAATGAGATTGTTTCCCTGATTTCTTGCTCAGTGTGTTTGTCTTTGGTAAATAGGAAGGTTGCTATTATTTGTGTGTTAGTTTTGTATCCTGCCACATTACTAAGCATGTTTATCAAAATTTTTGATGGAATCTATGGTGTATCTTATGTATGGAACCATATTATCTGTAAACAGGACACCTAAAGTTCCTCTTTCCCTACTTGTATTCTTTTTTACTTTTTGTTTTTCTTGTATGACTGATTGAACTAAGACTTCAAGCACTATAGAAATGGGGAGAATGGACAACCTTGTCTTATTCCTGATCTTAGTGGGAATGATGTTTGCTGTAGGGCTGTCTTGTACACCCTTTATTGGCTTGAGGCATACTTTCTCCACTGCTCACCTCTCCTCAGACTTTTATAAAGAAAGGATCTTAAATTGTAAAAAAGGCCTTTGTCTGAATAGGTTGAAATGGCCATGTGATTTGTCATAGGGTCTGCTATGTGATGAATATATAGCACTGATTTATGGCATATTGAAAGAACTTTGCACCTCCAGAGTGATGTCAATTTGATCATGGTGAATGAACATTCTTGAGTCCAGTTTGCAAGTATTTTCTTGAGAATTCTTGTGTCTAAGTTCATCAGGGAGAGTGGGCTTTAATGTACCTTTGGTTGTGTCTTTATCTTACCTTGGTATCCATGTAATAATACTGGCATCATAAAATTAATTTGGAATCAGTTCTTTCTCTTCTATTTTAAAGAATAATTTGAGAGCTGTTGGTGTTTAATGTCTGGTAGCATTCTGCAGTGAATCCTTTTGAAACAGGATCAAACTGAGGCCTCAGGCTTTCGCAGAAAGCACTGTAGCCACTGAGATATCACGGCAGCCCTTTGTAGAACATTTTAAATTACTTTTTACTGAAGAAAAATCATATATTTTTATCTTTCCTCCTCCAGTTACTCCTCCCAGATCCCCTCCACCTACCTGCCCAAAACTTTGTGTGCTATCTATCCATCTATCTATCTATCTATCTATCTATCTATCTATCTATCTATCTCTTTATCTCTCTTGGTCTCTCTGTCTCTGTATATCTGTCTGTCTCTTTCAAACAAACAAAAAGATATTAATTATCTGTTAAATGTGTAGCCAACAAAGACTTTTTTCTGATTCTACAGGCTGCCTTGTCATTGCATTGACAGTTACTAAAGCTTTTTACTTTAGTCCAGTGGGTCCTGCTTGCCAGTTGGCCTTCTTTGCTGAGAGGCAGATTTAGGAAGTTGTTACCTATGCCTATATGTCATGCTGTGCTCTGATGTTTCCTTCAGTCATTTCAGAGTTTCAGCTCGGAGGCAACAATAAAGGGATCTGAAAAGTGGAAACTTCTTATATTCTGTCATCATTGTCACAATTAATCTCTTGTGGAATAGCAAGGAAATGTGCCAACCAGCCATAGAAACTTAATCCTCCATTCACACACACACATTCACATTGTGTGTGTGACTGATATTTACAAAAACATGGAAATGGCTCCTTTTCATTGCTGGTTAGATGTAATGGTGACTGCATTAGCATGAAGATCACAGAATATACTAAATCTAGAGAAAGTAATCTTTCTGAAGGTTTCTTATGACCCACTAAAAGATTATCAATTTTTAATGTATATAAATTTTTCTATGTTCATTAGCTACAAGCCAGACTTGAAAGTTTGATTTGCTAACATTTTATTAAGAATGACATAGTATCTGACTGATAAATTGTATTTTCACTTTAACATGCTATGGTGCAGTGAAAATATAATAGAAAATGAATATTTTAAAAAATACTGGGAAGCAAAACTTTAAAGAGGATGGGGAAACAAGCCTTAAACGCTGGTCTATGAAGGAAAAGAGCCTTAGGCTCACTTTCGCTGAGCCCCTTCTGCCCTTTTCCTCTCCTCTTCCTATTGCTTTTGCTCTTTCGTCACTCTTCTTAATATTCAAATTAATGATCTCTTCATAGAAATGGTCAGCTGCAGCAAATTGACTCTTATGTCAAATAAAATGGAGTTTATAGAGAACCAAAGCTAATATTTTGTTTATGTGAAATCATTCAGTTCAGGAATGGCATAAAATAAATGTGTGCCATATTTGTATCCTAATGCTTTATTATATAAGCAGTTTTTAGACAGAGTCAGTATATAAATGACAGGAAGTGGTTTTGAAATGTATGTATGCATGTGCAAGTTATTAGTGTGGAGACAGGGATGCGTTTGCAAGTAATTAACATAATTTATGAGCAGCAGGGCCCTTTCTCAGAAACAGGTAAATGAACTGAGCAGAGGTTCAAGATGACTTCAGAAGAGACAGAAATGAATGCAGAAGTACTTGAAAATTAGATGGTGCTTAGGCTGGGAACAGGCACCTGCGCCAGTTGGCAACTGTGAAACCCAGCTCTTATAAAGCTGAGAAGAAAACATAGCAGTGGCGTGCCACCTACAGGACAGTAAAGTCAGTGTGGGTGATAGATTTTTAGAACTGTTTTCTGAGTCCAGATCTGGAAGCTTTGAAAACCCTCTATAAAACTTTCAATTTTCTGCATTTAGAAAAGGACACACACACATACACAAACACACACACACACACACACACAGATACAGACATAGATATGCTGCCTGTCAGGAAATTAACTGTCTCTAGTATATGGAAAGAAATTCATGGGTGTTAACAGTCATGTCTCATGGTCTGATTTTGATAGTCAAGAGAAATTTGGGCAAAATAAAAGAACATTCAGAATCATGATCTTGTGGAACTGATTCGGAGATGTACATGATACAGTGAAAAGGGAGGACAAGAAACGCAGCCAGGAGCTGCCACTGTGATAAAGAAGCATCCTGACAGACTTGCACAAGTCCAAAAGGGAAGTATGTTCCCTGAAATTCCTTTAAAGCACCCCTCAAATTCCTACCTACCATTTACAGTATTGTTTTTTGTTGTTGTTGATGATGATGTTAATTTCAAATTTCTAGAAAGACAGTAAGGAAACACCATGTTACTTACATGTTCATTGTTAACTTGTCCCTCTGCTTTGTTTTTTTGGTCTTCAAATTATTCAGATCAAATAAATGAAAGGCCATGGAAGAAAGTGTGATAAAACTTAATTTGGGGAATATCACCTCACAAACACTTAGGCTTATTTCTGTCCCAGCCAATGAATTCTCACTTATCCCGCAGTGTTCAGCATCCTGGCACAAAGTGCATCATATGTCGCACGCAGATCTGACAATTATACAGTGGAAAAACACATCCAATGTGACACCATTCACAGTTAATTCGAAGGTGATGTTTCTCCTTGAACCACGTCGCTCTAGGCAGTAAACTTCAGTTTAAAACGTACAAATCATTAAAACTTTCATTGTAAAAAAAGGTAGGCTAGAAAACACCAAGATATAGGTCTAAGGAAAGAGGTCATAATCCAAAAGTAGGATCCCTAAAAGGAAATATCAATACATTGAATATCAAATCAGAAGTATTTTCCCCGTGAGGTATCCTATAAGAAGGTGAAATTACAAGGTGTAAGCCAGGGAAAATACCTGACGAAAAATATATTTATAAATTATGTAAAGAACTCTAAAAGTCAATGATAAAAAAATTCTAAACAGAAATAAGCAATCGACATTTTGCCTCAGAGGTTCTATATAGAAAGGCCAGCTCACAAAGTGATGTGCCAGGTTACCAAGTTATAGGAAAATAAAGATTGAAACTACGTAATACTGCACCTATTAGGGTAGACAGCAGTAGAGGCCGGTGATCATGAAGAAAAGCTGTTCTCTAGTGATTTTATTTAAAACCAATAATTTGGAAGTTTCTTATAAAGATAAACATGCAATTACCATGTATCCCAGCAATAAAATTCTTCAATATTTATTAAAAATAATTTTTCATGAGTAAACAGAAATGTTTATAGCATTTCTGTTTATATCAGCCAAATCTCTTTCTAAGGGTAGAGGTTAAATAATGGTGTGTCATAAACACTGCTCACCAATAAAAGAGGAAACAATACTGGGAGCCTGGAATACGCAAATTTTTAAGGATTTTGGGTGGAGGAGTGGAAATAAGAAGGGGGAGAGGGACTATTTTCTTATACAATGCAGCACAGGCAATCCCTGTATGTGCATGTACAGACACATGAAAAACAGAGAAGATGTGAGTAGGTTTGTACTGTGCAAGTTGAATAAAGTGTGAACAAAAACGCTATACTTAATTTCAACTGCACACATATCTGTAACTACTTAAAAATAAAAGATTAGATTAATAAGAAGGAGTATTATATAATTCAATAACATTTTAAAACAGAATGTAAAACAAATTCTTAATTTTCAATGAAATGTAAAAATGCTGTGTAGCAAATCATGTAGCAAGACTAACTGTAATATGTAGTAAATACAAGATTACATGTTTATATATTTTCAACATTATCAAATCATTAAGCATTTTTTTTGCTTAATGTAAATGAAAACCCAAATGAATAGATTTCCTCTATTTCTATTTGTTTCTCACAGGAAAAAATACTAAAATGGAGCAAAATATTAATAACTTGCACAACTGGAGACATACAGTAAAACTTATGTAATAGAACTCAATGAGTCATCTAGCTGCTCAGGCTTGTATGTGTTCTGCAAGAAGTCACTGTGGGAAAATCAACAACCGTGTGCAAATGTGATACGGGTTCTGCCCAGATGACCTAATGCTAAGGATGAAGTAGACCTATGGATTTGTTCCAGTGGTCTCTCAGGGAAATCAAGAGGGTAAAAGCCCTCTTGCCCTTGTGCCTTACTTACACCAAGGCATGCTACTACCCACAATGTCCTTCCAGAGGCCAAGCAAGTGCCAGCACCTGTACTTCCAAGCCTCCAAAGCCACAGGCCAATCAGTTTATTCCTTTTATAAATTACCAAACCAGTGGTATTCTGCTATAGTAAGACAGGTAAACTGAGACACAATCTCTGCTTGGAAAGTCTATTTGAGAGGTTGGTTAACCCTGGCCTGAAACTGAAAGAGTAAACTCTGTCACCATTATCTAACAGATAAGAATGCTACACTGTACCTAAGCTGTTTATTCAACTACTACTTAGCAAGACCACTTCAAAAAACCAAGGGCTGGCAATGTAGCTCTTTGGTAGACTGCTGGGCTTGCACATAGGAGTCCTCAAGGTTGGTCTCTAGGACCGCAAGTGAAGAAAATGCCTTTAATCACAAATAACAGTAAACATTGTGAGAACTATTTCATTCATATAGTTTATCTTTCAAAGAGCTTTATCTTTAATACAATTCCAATGGAAATAGCTTTATAGATGATAAAATCTCAAAGAACTACAACTCTTAAGAAAAGCTACTTTTTCTTTTCATATTCCCCTTCAAGACAGTCAACAAGGTTTCTAATGCTTTCTATTTGGCAGGCTTTCTAGGCACTAGAAAATGCTGTGGAAATATAGATATGTGTCCATGCTGCTAAAGTGTTATTTTCTTGAAAACATGTTTAAGTTGAGATTAGATATGTAATTCAGTGGTAAAAATAGAATAAAATTGGTAAGATGTGCTTTCAGTTCAACAAAAGTGGTGGTAGCTTCCAGATAATCAGGCAAGCTTTCAAGAATGGCTTAGAGGTTTTAGACCACTCAGTTGTAATGAGTGTCATTTCCAACATAAGCATTGCAAAATCTCATTAGTGGGTTTGAAAATCAGAAGCATTCATAGATACATGAACTTCTCAAATAAAGCATGTTCTTTATTGCTTTTCTCTTTTATTACCTTATATGCCATTTTTCACCTTATGGTTCTCTGTTCAACTCCACAATTCAGATTTTGGAGATAAGACACGCCCATATAAGTAACTATAGTTCTGGACTTGTCATGGCTTACTGTCAGGACTTACACAGAGAGGCACACATAGCTGCAGAAGAGACTAGAAATGTGCTCCTCTGGCTTGTCATATGCTAGGCTAAGGCTCAGAAAGATCTCTGGTTTGCATGGAAATTCCAAACTAGAATAGTAGCAACTATCTTTAAAAGTCAACCAATGGGAAAAGTGCACATACTATACTTACACACCATGCATAGCTGTTATTGATGCTGCCTCTGGGGAATGCACTTAATGGCACGCTGATTTGTCTGTTTTGTCTACTAGATCCTGCAGAGTTCCCAACAAAGAGTCAAAGGGGAAAACGGCATTGCTCTTCCTCGCAATTGTGATCACACTTACAGAATGACATTATGTCAGCATTCAAACTTATCTTCTGAAACTTGGCTTCATCTCTTTATCTCTCCCTATTGATTGAAGTGCTGGAACCTTCATTATCTTTAAGGATTACTGTATCTCCTGATTTGACCACACAGGCAAACCTGATGAGCCAAAAATGCAATGCAATTTCTCTATCACAAGGTTTACTAGATTATATCAAGTATCTCTACTGAATACTCTATAGGCATGTTTATAGAGTGAAAGTGGCAGTAGAAGGTAGTTTTTGCAGGCTAAGAAATATACACATTCTGTGAAGTTTTTGTTCATCTTTTCACACACATGCACACATGATACACACATACATACACACATACATGATACACAGTGCCTAAACTGTTTATACAAATAACCAAAAAAACCAAAGGCTGGCAATGTATCTCTGTGGTAGAGTGCTTGCCTTGCATGAAGGTGTCCTCAAGGTTAGTCTCTAGGACTGCAAGTGAAAAACACACACATATGTATGTATATATATATGCGTATTTTCATGTTTGTTAACATCCAAGACTAATAGTCTTTCCTTGTCTTGATTCTCATAAAAAGCTTGTTACCAAGTTTAATCACCCAGAGATACCCCCACACTTGTTTCTAAATCAGTTTATTCTGTTACTGCACTTAATTACAGAATTTTACCTTCTAAATAAATTCTTTGATTATTATCTGTTAATATATAATTTACCCAAACCCCATCTATGAATGAAATTAGAATTGAGAAAATCATTTAAGCCTTTATGTTATATCAAGCCATCAGTATATTTCATTATGGGGGGGGAAGATCTTTTTGGGATGATAAAATAAATCCCAGAAGTTCTTAACTTCTATGTTTAAAAAATTAATTTTAAAGGAATTAAAGTAATAATAAAATACATCTTTTAAAACTAAAGACCCTTGGAAACTATCATTCTTCACTTTCTATTTCTCCATCTATTCACTATAGCCCCTAAAGCTAGAGATTTTCTGTGCACCATAGATGTTTTAGATATTCGGGGTTTGGCTCAGTGGTAGAGTGCTTGCCTAGAAAATGCAAGGCCCTGGGTTCGGTCCTCAGCTCTAGGAAAAAAAAAAAAAAAGATATACTAGTACTTTATAAACTCTCATTTTCAAAGTGATCCTTTGATCTGTCTTCTAAACCTAAGTAAAACCAAAGCCTGGGCAGACAAGCAGAAGCTGTGGAGACCACCATGAGAAAATTCCTTACAAACAATATTAGCTTTTCACATGGTAGCTGAGGACACAAAACAGCAGCATGAAAACATGTATTTCACTAATGATGTCAAATATGTAGACAAAAGGACAAAAATTATCCATACCCACATTATCTAATATTATACAATATAAAATATAAATTATGGCATTAGTAATACAAGTACTTGATAAAAGTAAAAATACAGAATTTTTGCAATATTCAGTTTATGTCAGATCAAATAAGCTATTATACTGTTAAAATGTTTATGTACATATAACCAAAAATAAAAAATAATTGATAAAAATGAAAATCTTAAAATATTTCATTACAAATTGTCAAAGAAAAGCAGTAAAGTAAAAAAACAAAACAAAACAAAACAAAAAAAAAAAACAGAAAAAAAAGCAGAGGCCATGATTTAACTGCCAGTTATTTATTCTGTTAAATATAAATGAATTTTATAACCTGGGCTATATTTAACATATTTTACACTTCACCAATATTAAAATTATGCCTTCTTTTCTAAACATATTAGAATGAAAATGGTAACCAATAGCAGGAGCATAAGAAAATTTCATAATAAAGTGGTTGGATGGAGATACCTAAGCCTTATATCTTTCTTCTTCTTCTTCTTCTTCTTCTTCTTCTTCTTCTTCTTCTTCTTCTTCTTCTTCTTCTTCTTCTTCTTCTTCTTCTTCCTCTTCCTCTTCCTCCTCTTCCTCCTCCTATATCTCCAAAGTATCAAGAAAACAAATTCAATGCATTGTAGATAAAGTGGCACTGAAACCTACCAAGAGAAAGAAAAGTTTTCTAAGACATGGAAGCCGATGATAGTGTATGGAGTGATATGCTGGCAGCCATGAGCCTTGTTTCCTAGCAAGTTGAATTCCTTTACTGGAGGATGCAGACTGACCCAGAGATCAAAATGGCCCCATCTCCTCTCTGTAGACACTAATGCTCCTCTCGATAGGAAAGATGCATAGCCAACACATGCTTAGATCCTGGTGAAATGCCTTCACATGTGTCAGCCCTGAAGTTTGCCTCTGAGGAAAAACATTACATTTTCTCTTCACAGAACATAGGCTGTGGAGCATGGAAAACATCTTGTGTGTACAGCCACTACGCCATCCACCATCAACACGGAGCTGCCACTGAGCCTTGGTACACATGGCCTGTTTTCTACCTTACATTTCTCCTATTGCCACCACTGCACTCAGTCCACAGCTACCTCCACATGGTTCATCCAAAATACCAAGACAGCGTCTCTGAGCTGCTGCAGATTCTTAAGGCGTAAACTTGATCTTCACACCACCCTCACTGCTAAATGCCTTTATCAGCCTGTAGTTAGTCCTCTCAAGTCTCCCAAAATAGTCAGTGCTGAGCTACCAATGTGATTGCATCCTCCTTCACATGGCCTCTAGAGACAGAAAATAGGCAAAGGAAGAAAATGCTATGGGCAGCAAATGAAAATGTAGCCTAAGTTACCAACCAGAGGTAACTAACTAACTTCTTCCATTCAGGAGAAGCCACTTGTGATAATTGTACATTATAAAAGTAGCAGAGATGAATGGCCATCTCATCTCTAGATGCATAAAGCCCAATAAAAAAATATAAAAAAACAGGATACTTGCTGCTTCTAAGTGTTCATAATAGTTCTTTAGCAACAGATATTTAAAAAAAAAAAAAAAAAAAAAAGATGTTGAGGAAATGCCAGTTAAAAAATATAAAATCATGATTCAAGGAAAGTGAATGAGAGCCAAGAGAGTATGATCAGGCAACTCGAACAAATTAGAAAAGCAATTCCTGGTGGTCATGAGAAACTCATCAAATAGAGATAATAAAACAGAAATGATAAACGAAAATCAGTGTAATATCTGAATATGAAGCATAACCCAAATATGTTCATCTATTGAAAACTTGGTTCGCAGTTCTGAAAGTTTAGAACTAGGGATTAGCTGGACATAGTATGTCTCAGAAGACATGTCACTGCTGGCCTCGTCTTTCTCCTTATTAGTTGGCTCTGGCATGAGTAACTTTCCCTCAGCACATACCCCTGCTGCTATAATGTCTTGCCCAAGCGTATGAAACCAAGTAACTGTGGGCTGATTCCAAACTTTCCTGCCAGTTAAATTCTTTCTTTCTTAAGTTAAGAAAAATAACTACCACACTCAATAAGTCAAAAGTACCATAGAAAGCCTTACAAGATGATATGTAAATATATTAAGAAAGAATGCATTAATGAGCAAAACAAACTAATCTCTTATATATCTCAGTCAAAAAAATAAATAAGAACAAAAATACTATTCAAGATCCTTGCAACACTAATTGTGTGTGTGTGTGTGTGTGTGTGTGTGTGTGTGTGTGTGTGTGGTGTGCACATGCATGTATATTTTCGGAGCTATCTGTAAGTAACATAAGGATTGAATAGAAATAGAAAATGAGTTAAATCTCATAGGAAAGCTTCACTAATCTTTAGAATTTAAGTAAAAGAGACCATAGGATCCCAAACAAACATAACCAGTACATAACCTTGCATGATATGTTACAAGCAAAGACTTGAAAGTATAAGGCCAAGGGAAAGTTCTAGAATATGCAAAGAATAGATTTAAATCACATTTAATGGCAGCCATATTAGACTTACATCAGATTTTACAGCAGGAACATAATGAAGGAATAAAAGATACATACCAACATAAAATTGTATGTATAAAATGTGCTAGAATTAAAGGTACACAAAAGAGAAAAAAACAGGTCTAAAAGTAAATTGCTAAATCACAATGCTGAAGAACAAAAGAAAAAGAACAAAGGACATTCAACTTAAATAGGTTATTCTTTTAAATTCCAGGTATGTTAAGAGTAAATGGTTGCTTTTCTATTGCTGTGATAAAACACCCACTCAGGGAACTTTATAAAAGAGAGGGTTTGTTCCAGACTATTAGTGTCCATGACGGTAAAATGGAGGTGTGGTGGTAAGAACAAAAGGCTGAGAGCTCTTATCTCGAACTTCAAGCATGAAACAAGGAAGTGAACTGAAAATACTGAGAATCTTTAACTCACAAAGCCTGCCTTCAGAGACATACTTCCTCCAATCTAACACTGCCAAACCTCCCAAGCCTACTGTATTAGTCAGGGTTCTCTAGAGTCACAGAACTTATGGATAGTCTCTATAGAGTAAAGGAATTTATTGATGACTTACACTCTGCAGTCCAATTCCCAACAATGGTTCAGTAGTAGCTGTGAATGGAAGTCCAAGGATCTAGCAGTTACTCAGTCCCACATGGCAAGCAGGCAAAGGAGCAAGAGCTAGTCTCCCTTCTTCCAATGTCCTTAAATGATCTCCAGCAGAAGGTGTAGCCCAGATTAAAGGTGTGTACCATCATACCTTTAATCCCAGATGACCTTGAACTCTGAGATCTCCCTATCTTTATCTTCTGGAATCCATAGCCACTATGCTTCAAGATCACCATACCAAGATCAAGATCAGAAACTTCTATCTCCCATCCTCCAGGTTAGGGTCACTGGTGAGCCTTTCAATTCTGGATTGTAGTTCATTCCAAATATAGTCAAGTTGACAACCAGGGATAGCCACTTCACCTCCCAAAATAGTGGTACCAACTGGGGATCAAGCACAAAAATACCTGGAAATACATGGAATGTTTGTCATCCAAGCCACTATACCCTACTGTTAGAGAACATAAAGTGCCAACATAGATCTAAAGAACCAAGTGATATATTTGAAACACACACATACAAAGAGAAAGAGTCAGAGACATACACAGACATACATGCACACAAACAGACAAACACACTCCTACATTACTCACTGACACACACAGACAAAAAAAGTGATCAAAAGAGATACTCCAGGAAAGGGGTAGGCAAACATGTGAACAGAAGTAGCTATATCTAAATGAAATAAAATAGGTTTGGAGCTAGCAATGTTAAAAAGTGGAGAAGGTAATTATATATGAGTTAATTCAATAAGACATAATAATGATAAGTGATAATGATAAGTACAGTTGTAGCAATAAATTTCACAAAACATCATTACATCTAAAGGGAGTAATGGGTTTCAGTACAAAAATATTTGAGGACATCAACAACCTACTTTCACCAACAAAGAGACAATGCAGACAAAAATGTCAATGAAATCATTTGAATTAAACTATGCTATAAACCAAATTGGCCTGACAACATTCGTAGAACATTTTGAACATTTCATTCCTCTGCTTTAGAACACACAATCCTTTCACCAGTAAATGAAACTATCCCTAAAAGATAGACCAATTTTGAGCTACAAAGGAAGTCTCAATAAATACAAGATCAAAAGCATATCGGGCATCTTTTCTTAGCACAACAAAATAGAATTAGATATCAATAAACATAACTGAGCCATTATAAGTGCACATGGAAACTAAGTGAATAAGGAAAGGCTCACCGATGAAGTCAAAAGGACAACCTAAAATTGTCCTCAAAATAAATGGAAGCACAATATGCCAAAACAGGTCAAATACAGCAAAATAAACCATAAGACAGAGATATAGCAATGAATATCTATGTCAAAAATAGAAAGACTTCAAATGAACAACTTAAAGATGAATTTCAAGGTCCTAGAAAAGTGAAAACAAACCAAATCCAGAATTTAGTAGAAGAAATTAAAACAAAGCAGAATAAAATATAAGAGAGACAAAAAGACCAGCAGGATATGATGTCACAGCTCTAAGTCTAGCACTCCAGAAGGACAAGGAGGAGATTTTCATGTCAGCCTGGGACACAAAGTGAGACCTGTGTCAAAACTAATGATGACAATGTTAACAAACAACAGAATAAAAAGTATCTCTCCTTGAAAAATGAGCACAGAGAAGTGAACGATAGCAACCGATATCACAGGGTCCTGAGGAACCACCTCTGCTACCATACATACATCAGTGTTCTAGTTTCATCTCTGTTGCTGTAATAAAATATCCTAACAAAAGGCAGCATAGGGGACAAAGGGTCTATCTGTACTGGCTAGTTTTGTGTCAACTTGACACAGCTGGAGTTATCACAGAGAAAGAAACCTCCCTTGAGAAAATGCCTCCATGAGATCCAGCTGTAAGGCATTTTCTCAATTAGTGATCAAGGGGGAAGGTCCCCTTGTGGGTGGTGCCATCTCTGGGCTGGTAGTCTTGGTTCTTTAAGAGAGCAGGCTGAGCAAGCCAGGGCAAGCAAGCCAGTAAGGAACATCCCTCCATGGCCTCTGCATCAGCTCCTGCTTCCTGACCTGCTTGAGTTCCAGTCCTAACTTCCTTGGTGATGAACAGCAGTTTGGAAAGTGTAAGCTGAATAAATCCTTTCCTCCCCAACTTGTTTCTTGGTCATGATGTTTTGTCTAGGAATGGAAACCCTGACTAAGATACTATCATAGTCCACAGTTCCAGGTCACTGTCCACCAGAGCAGAGAAGGTAACAGGAACTGCAAACACCTAGTTATTTCACATCCTAAGTCAAGAGCAGAGAGAGAGACGAGTATATTCATATATGCTTGTTTGCTGGCACTTAGTTGATTTCCCCACATGTATACAGGATTGTCTTGCTTAGGAATGCTCCTGCCTTTAATGGGATGGATCTTTCTATGTCTTATAATTAATACAGCATAGATAGTGACATTCTCAATAGAACTCTAACAGCTCCAGAAATAACAGGTGAAAGAATCCAAGGCCATGAATTTTTGAGGGTAAGAAGTCAGATGTGATTATATTTTATCTTAAAACATTTTAAGGCAAGAATGAGCCTGTTCAGGTTGCTCAGGTGTGACTTCCGAGCGATTAATGGTGTTTGTCATGCAAGTCTGGCTACCTGAGTTTGAATTTTAGAACCCATGTAAAGGTGGGAGGAGAGAGGTAACTTAGAAAGTTTTCCTCTAACCTCCAAACATATGCTAGGACAAACACGCCCCCAAAATCACTTCAAGCACATGCACACAATAAGGATGAAAAATTAAAACTAACGTTGGAATTAGTCAGCAGAATTGGCTCATGCTTAACAGTGCTGCACACAAGGGAAATAATTTGCACAGTATGGATACATCCCACAGAATAGGGAAATTTTTTGTCAGCTACTCAGCCAGGTATCACTATCCAGAATATGTAAGAATAGGAGAAAAATGTGACAATAACTGAACAATGCCTTCTTACACAAAAACTACCAATGCCCAATAAATTAATGACAAAGTGCTCAACATCCTTGGCTACCACAGAAATATTAAGCAAAATTGCACTGGGAATTCACATTATCCCATTCAGAATGGTTATCACCAAGAAAGAAAAATAGTAAATGCTGTCAATGATGCAGGGTGTGGGGAATTCATACATAATAGTAGTGAGAATGTAACTCATTTAAAAATAGAACTGCCATATACTCTAGCTAGACCACTATTTCATATATACCCAAAATATTCAAGTCCACTTAATGTAGAGATACCCATCTGTGTAACCTTTGTGATATAGAACACCTTCAATGCCCTAAGATTTTCCCACATGAGCCCACTAAGTGTAGGTTTTTTTTTCTTCCCAGTCACTACCCCAGAGCCAATCCTTTAACAATGACACTTATCTAAACCATAGCAGTGCCCAGACCAATGAGCAGCCACCCTAGGAACTGCTTATCCACTAATAGCTGGTCTTTCATAGAATAGATATGCACCAAGGTTGGAGAATTTGGGGACTAAACAGTTCTTCACCAGCTTGTTAATCCTGAGAATTTATGTCACTGAAGGGGTCAGCCCACTGGAAGGAAAGGTGCTCACCAAAAAAAAATTCATAATGGCATATTGCTGAACATAATTTAAAATAACACCAAAATACTTACCACATCATAGTGGCATTATTCCTGGACTCAAAGTATTCACATTAAGGTCAGAAACACTTTCCTATTTTTACCTTCTCTATTGATATCATCAGAGTTTATCCCCCATTGTCAATTAGCAGAGAAAACAGTGTATCCACCTCAGGGGTCAAAGCAACAGTGCCCATCCAGTGTCTGCTATTGATGACTTCCTTATAAACTAATTTTTTCTGATTTCCAAGCAATAAAAAGAAAGAAAACCTATGTGCTGAAACATTGATTTATTGTTACTATCCTCTTGCCTTGACTTCATTGCTTGGGAGGAGATTAAAAAATCCATTTTTGGCCCTTGACTTGGGGCATGACCATGTGGCTTGTGGATATCACTGAGAGGTCAACACAGATGATCTGAGTGGTCAGTGGCATGCTTTCTGGGTCATGCTTCCTTCTGACAACACTGTCACCATAATAAGGTGAGGACAACCTGTTAACCTCTGATCCGAGAAAGGGAAGAAACAGGAAACAGAGTCGGCTTGTTCAGTGGGAAGAAGAGTTCCTAATGCAGACACAAGCATGCCATCCTATGAGCAGAAGAATGGCTTATTTCACAACCACTGAGTTTTCCTAATGCTATATACCACTACGGTACAGGAAGTTCACTTATGGAAATATTCAAATGAGAGATCTTGAAACTCTGATTGAGGCTCATGGAGCAGAAGTAGATGTTTATTGATAAAAAGCGACTTAATCCTTCCAACTGCTATAAAGCAATTTGTTGCTACAATATTTTAATCTTACTTAGTTTTATTGTTTTTAAATTGCAATGAGCTTTTTCAATTGCCTTTGTTGTTTCCTAGTATGAACTGAATGTCTGTTATGTAACATTGTTCAAGGTATGCAAATGGTTTGATTTAACAGTAAAGGGCATGATTTTAAAATATAGAATCACAGACTTTGACCTGATACGTTTCTTTCTTGCCACAGCAAATAGACACCAGGAAAAGATTAAGAATTTTATGTGCTCTTAAGAAGTTAAATGCAGAGACTCAAAAAAATTTTTTTACAATGAAAACTTCTTAAGCTATCAGGAGACTCTTACAATCTATAATAAATTTTGAGTCATTTTAAATGTCTTTAATCTTGACTACTATGCCCCATATTATCAAGGCATGACTTCTTCTTTATATACCATGCATAATATGAAATGCAGTGATATATGTTGTGCCAATCCCAGAAGACTTGTCAAGAGGTTTTAGAGTCTACTTGATAAGCCACCCTAGTGTCTATCAATAACTTTATCAGTACACACTGACTGATATTCACATAGGTCAGGAAACACATTTTCAATAGTATGTATCAATGAACCAAAAATATGAAACTAAATGTTTTATATTATGTTGTATTCTGAATTAAGACTGTGATGTCACCACAGAGGTTAAAATAATTTGAGGTTTCCTTATCTTCCATTCTCACATAGACACAGATACATACGTACACACATACATGCATACTCACATTCACACATATACACACTATTACATAAGTTGTTGCTAGGAGAAAAAAAATCCCCACATGTTCTCTCATGTGTACAGTACCTCTCTTGCTACTGTAGGTTAACTTTTGTCATGTTTAGATTGTCCATGTTTAGATAAACTATGCTCAAGAAGTTCAGAACATTTCCTGTAACTCCTGTAAGCAGCCAGGTTTTCATTCCTGAAACTGCCCCCACACTGTTCTTTCTTCCTCTCCAGTGTCCACTCTGGTAACTAAGAAGGGAACTGAATTTATCTCCCTGCAGTCCAAGCCAAATTGGCTTCAGTGGTTCAGGTGCTTTATTGAAGACACTTGATGGGAACATATGGGATATCAAAAACAGCTACAGGATAAATTTCAAATATTATATTTTTAGTATTTCTGGAGTATTTGTCAACATAATATATTTGGGGAGGACTTGATTGTTTTATAAAGATATATACTCAAAATCTAGTCCCCATAAAAGTATTTTGGTAGTTTTTTTTTTTTTGGATTGTTCTTGGTAACAAAATAAAAAGAGAGCAAGAACTGTACTTTAAAACCTCCATCTTTCTACTCTATAAAATTTTTAAAATCACTCAGTTTCTTTCATTAAGCCTTATTAAATAATCTCCAAAAGTCAGTCAACTGTGCCCATGACATGAGCTTCTCTCCTTCTTAGATATACTACTGTTACTGTTACATCTGTTGGTAATGGTGGTAGTGGTGGCGATGGTGGTGTGTGTATGTAGGAGGGAGGTGTGTGTGTGTGTGTGTGTGTGTGTGTGTGTGTGTGTGTGTGTGTGTGTGATCTAACCTTTCTCTGTTCTGAAGAATTTTGTACATATATACACTTAAATATAACTATATCAAAAGAAAAGGTAAGTAATGACAACGGGTCATTACTTTATTACATTATTATTTGTGTGACCCCTATACAATCTCAATTCTGAAGACAGCTGAAAGAAACTGATTTAATTATACACTTATGCATAATATTAAAAATGTGTTTGGCTGAGCTAAGTAATTATCAATGGAAATATACTAATAAATGTAGAAATAGACAATAGGTTGTTTCATTGAGACTTTTAGAATCTACTAATTAGTCTATTGCCAAGAATATAGATTCAGACATATTTAAATAGAATACATACTAAATAGTACTTTATCTACTTGGGTAAAAAGCTTTCTGGACTTGATTATAGGGGATCCCAGCAGTCAAGATTAAAGTAATTTTAATGTACTGGTCATTACTGTAGATCCCCATAATATTTGACATTATGAGCATTTCTGACCTTTAGAAAACTTGGATTCCTACATCTTTGATTTGCTGTGGTGTCTTTGTTGCTATGACAGGTCTCCACCTCTGCTCCCATATCAGCCATTAGTGTTTTCAGAAGTCAGCAACCTACATGGGTAGGGTACTTTTTCATTTAGACTTTTAATGGTCCAAGCAACAGGAACGATGAATCTTGGACATCTACAAAGAGAGCTTTTCATGAGAAATTCATTTTGTAATATCAGAAAGACACAAAACTGTCATAAAATTTCCCAAAGTAGAATTGATAGATTCCAAATGAGCATGGCTTGAGAAGTGCCCATGTGGCCTAAAATCATTAGACAGAGAGACTCTGAAAGTGACTATTACTTATTAAAGCATTCTGAGCCATAGAGCACATTCTGACCCATAGCTCATCCCCAACCTACAACGTGGTATTACTGTTTTTATTATCACTGTACAGACAAAGAAACTGACACCCTAACAGGTACATTCACCCAAACAAATAATATCCTCAATTGTCATAGCAGAAAATTGATTATAACCACCCCAGATGTCTGAATCCTCTCTTTTCCCCAGTTCCTGCCATAAATGGTGTCCTTATTAGTAATCCTTTCTCATTTCTGGCTCAGGGGTAAAACTTCTAATAGTGTGGCCCAGGAGACCATACTTCTCTGCACCTAGCCTCTGCTGTTTCAGAAAGTAAGACTCTTATTTCTCCTCAGGTAGTGTGTCTGCATTTGAGTTCCAGGGACTAGCCTTCTATCGAGCAAAGAGAGGCAAAGCATAGACAGCTTACCTGCCCCACCCACCGCACAGAGGTAAGAGTGAGGCACTGACTCGTAGCCTTCTCTTGTGCTTTCTTTCCTCCATTGCCATCTATTATTTTCCCTACCTTTTCTCTTAGGGAAGCAAAGAAAGCAGCCCACCTTTAATGCATCCTGACTCACCGCTATATAGAAAGGCAAGATCCCATAGGTCAAGAGGTAGGGCTGTTCAACTTTGCTCTTTCAAAACATAACCCCAACCAGATCATACTATGTAGTTCTGGGTACTTAAGGAAGAAAAGGCAAGGACCACTGAGATTACTGGAGCTTCTGACAACTGGGAAGATGATAGAGGGTTGCCAGTCCTTAGAAGAGAAAGCTTGGAGATACTCAAGTCACAGCACCTTGAAAACAAAAACAAAAACAAAACAAAACAAAAATCCTATGTAGTCTACCCAAAGACTCCCATGAGATACCCAGGTTCTCAGTAATGATATGCCCAAAAGTTCTCATCAGTGAGCTTTTCCCTATTAGGGAACTATAGAAAAGACAGGCAACAGGGACAAATATACTTAAGAGCAGAGAGGCCTTCTTTTGCTAGAGGATGTCAATAAGAAATCATGCAACTATCCTTCGGTTAGAATGGGAAAAGCTGTGCATGCCCCACCCCCAAACACCCCTCAAAGAGATGGTATTAAAAAATGGAAGGAGCTGCCGGACATAGGGGGTTCCAGCTGCTACAAAAACTCCATAAAAAGCTCCCCCAAAAAGCATAAACACTACAGAGGTAGTCAGCCATGGAGTGAGTTCATTACGTGTAAGCTGGTAAAGGAGTAAGCCTGGTGCCACTTCTCTCTCCCTCTGACCCTTGCACTCCATGAGCAAGGGATGTCATCTGCCAGCTGTGACTCAGACAGGAAGCCCTCACCAGCAGGTAACTAAATAGGACCCACAGAATGACAGTAAACCCTGAGATTGTGACCAGGGCATCTTTGTACATTTCTTAAACAAAATAGCAAGGAGATCGAACGCATAAAGGGCACTTCACAATAACTTTGTAGTTCTTACCATTCAAGGCAACACTTAATTTTGACTTCACTTAATTTTGACTTCACTTAATTTTAACTTCACTTAATTTTAACTTCGTGAAAATTGTGAGTTGCAGCATGACCGGCAGAGGTATGCTTTTAGAGAAGAATGCATCCCTGTTGTGGCTTGCAGAATGTTCATACTAGGCTCCCTCCTACTACATGCATAAGGAAAGTATGAGTTTGAGCTCTGACTCCTCTTGTGGGAAAGTCATTTTGTCAAAATGTAAAACTTAATTCTGAAGCTAAGAGTCACGGACAGCTGCACAAAGCATTCTAGGCTTTAGTCTGAAAATGAAACAGTGTAACAGAATAGACTCTTTATTGTAACTGACTACCAAAAGGATGAAAATGGTGTGATTCCAGCTGTGTCATCAAATCAAATAAGCACTGCAAAAATAAAAAAAAAAATGGATAAAAAATTCTTCATAACTTTGCCCCGACACATTTAAAATTGATCCATCCACAATTATCTCTACTCCTGAGCAAAACTGTTTTCATGATTTTTAGAAGTTAAAATAGGAAAGGAAAAAAATCTTTCATCTTGTTTCCTAGGAAAGTTTTTTTTTAAAATTCTGTATGCTGCTTTAAATGATCACGCACACCACCAGGCCATGCGGCATGAGAGAGGTAATGTTCCCATTGTTTTCTTCTGGAAGATTGTCCTTCAGGACAAGGCACAGCTGTCAGAGCCTCTGCAGAGCCCTGCTTATTTTGGCAGAGAAAACAATTACGATTTGAAGTTTGTTGACTCCTTTCCAAATATAGATCTCTTGCCTACAAAAGCAGATGACAAGCTGTACCAACTCCAGCAACTGAGCACGAAGATTCCTGCTGCCTCCTGAAGACAAAACAACTGAGAGTCTTGGTCATAAAAAGCAAGGTTTCAGAATTCATAACATGTTTTAAAAGGCACAGAGAGACAGTGCCTTTATGATCACCCTCAACCCTCAACAAATGTCATTATTTGCTTCTGGGTGTGGGCTCAAATTCAAAGCCAAAATCTAATCGGAGGAAACATTTTTAAAATTGCACATTTGTTGTTGTGAGTCCATCAAAAGGCAAAACATTTATTTATGCTTGTGTTCCAAGCCTTTTAACTCTGTGTATTTCTATAATTTCTATTAGTCTATACAGCTCATATATGCTAAAGTTAATTTTTAAGGTAAAAGCTTATGGATTCCTAAGACATTTCTGACCTTTGATATGACATAGTGAGATCGCCTGCCAGTTTTACGCTTGAGAACCACAAACCCAAATTGAGGAAAACTTGTAAGACACAATTCTTAGTATTTTAAGGAAGTTTATGCTACACATTAGACACACACAACTGACGGTTCTCTCCATTCTACTAAGAAACAGCCCTATGACTTGCAGAAGAGGCAGCATGCTAATTTCTGGTTTGTGGAATTTTGAGGCAAAGGAATGTCTGTGACAGTGTGTGAGTCAGGTACGAAGCCATGGACAGACTTGATGCTAACACAGGCAACCTGAAAGCAGGCCTGCCTAACACTGCTGTCAACTAGAGCAGTGTCTCTGGGAAAAGTCAACCTTGGTGGCATAGTGCAAATTGTTCCACTGTGTTATTGCAATTGCCTTCAAAGGTTGTTTTTGTTTGCAGCTTTTGTTTTATTTGTTTTGCTTTGTTTTGTTTTGTTTTGTTTTGTTTTGTTTGAAAGGAATGAGGTCAGCTAAAAATAAAGTTTTAAAACTGTTATTGGTTTATATCTCAACTGATATCCCACTTCCTGGTTACCCCCTCCACCAACCCTCCCCCATCCCACCTCTGCTCTCCCACCACCCCATGTCTTTTGCCATCCCCCTACTCTAGGACATTAAACTCCCAGTGGTTCCCAGGGGCCTCCCCTCCCCCTTGCTGTCTGGCAAAGCCATCCTCTGCAGCACCTACATTGAATGGCCCACTTGAACCTCTAGCACCATGAGATCAGATGCTCTCTTCTGGACTCCAGGGGCACCTGCACTCATGCACAAACCCATGCTCGGGCATATACATGAGCACATAATTAAAATCAAAATATTATTTTAGTCAAGTGTGGTTGTGGATAGCTTTAATTTCACACTTGGAAAGCAGAAACAGAACTCTGAGGTTGAAGCTGCTCCTGTCCATTTCACAAGTACAGAGCTAGTAAGGGCTATGTAGTAAGAGCTTGTCTCAAAAAAACAAATCAAGGGATTTGTACAGGTGAGACTGGAAGGAGAGGAGGGAAGGGGAGCTGTGATGGAGATGTAAAGTGAATAAAAATAAATAAATTATTGAAGAAAAAACCAAAACACTCTTATTGGACTCATCTTCCCTGCTTCCTAAGTCCTGTGGAGCAAGCCAAGCTGCTCTGAGCAGGCTGCTATCCCAGGAGGATCTGCATTCTCCTTCCCCCCTACCTCTCCTCCCACATTCAATAGACCTGATGATCCAGAACCATACAGGGAGGCTTCCCTCGCCTGCTTGCTGAGTCCTCTGAGGACACCAAACTGCCCTGGGCAGCATCAGATCTGCAGCTCCTGAGCCATATAGGTCTGCAAATCTGGAACCATAAAACCTAAAGGTGCCAGGTCTGTGACCCCCAGAGCAGGTAAGGGGGCCATCTTGTCTCCCAGGTACCTCTGAGGCCAGTCTGCACAGATCAGCTCTCAGACTGCAGAGGGTGAGTGAGTGGATTGTAGAAGCGATACCGCTTCTGGGCCAGGCAAGAGCAACACAGCTTCTGGGACAGACCCCAGTTTCGGGATCCAGACATCTGGGCACCTTCCACACCAGAGGAGAGGTGGCTGCCCAGGAGGGCTGTGACCCCCAGAGCAGGTGAGGGAGCCATCTTGTCTCCCTGGTCCCTCTAATACCAGTGCACGCAGATCGCTTGCAGACTGCAGAGGGTGGGGGAGCAGACAGCAGAAGCAACATAGCTTATGGGACAGGCTCTGTTTTGGGCAGGAGACATCCAGCCACCTTCACCACCAGAGGAGACAGAGGAGAGGCGTCTGCGCTGGAGGGCTCTGACAGGCAGAGTAGGTGAGAGAGCCATCTTGAGTCTTGGGACCCTTGGAGACCAGTCTGTGCTGGTGAGCTCACAGACTATAGAGGCAACCCATCTTGTGGGACAGGCCCTGTTTCGGGCCTTCATCTTCAGCCAAGAGCCAGGTCTGAAGGCCAGACTTCTGTGCACCTTCCCTGCAAGAGGAGAGCTTGCCTGAAGAGAGTACTCTGACTACTGAGACTCAGAAGAGAGCTGGACTCCCAGGAGAGCTGACAGAAGCTAACAGAATCACAGAAGGAACAGCCTCCAGCCAGAGACAACTATAACAACTAACACCAGAGATTACCAAATGGCAAAAGGCAAACAGAAGAATCTTACCAACAGAAACCAAGACCGCTCACCATCATCAGAACCCAGCACTCCCACCTCAGCCAGTCCTGGTAAACCCAGGACACCCTAAAAGCAAGATTCAGATTCAAAATCATATCTCATGATGCTGGTAGAACACCTTAAGAAGGGCATTAATAAATCACTTAAATAAATAAAGGAGAACACTGCTAAACAGGTAGAAGGCCTTAAAGAATCTCCAGAAAACACTGCTAAACAGGTAGAAGTCCTTAAAGAGGAAACACAAAACTCTCTTAAAGAATTAAGGAAAACACAACCAAACAGGTGATGGAATAAACAAAACCATCCAAGACCTAAAAAGGGAAGTAGAAACAATGAAGAAAACCCAAAGGGAGACAACTCTGAAGATAGAAACCCTAGGAAATAAATCAGGAACCATAGATACAAGCATCAGCAACAGAATAAAAGAGATGGAAAAGAGAATCTCAGGTGCAGAAGATTCCATAGAGAACATGGGCACAACAATCAAATAAAATGCAAAATGCAAAAAGATCCTAACTCAAATCATCCAGGAAATCCATGAGAGAATGAAAAGACCAAACCTACATATAATAGGGGTAGATGAGAATGAAGATTTTCAACCTAAAGGGCCAGCAAATATCTTCAACAAAATTATAGAAGAAAACTTACCAAACCTAAAGAAAGAGATGCCGATGAACATACAAGAAGCCTACAGAACTTCAAATAGACAGGCCCAAAAGAGAAATTCCTCTTGACACATAATAATCAGAACAACAAATGCACTAAAGACAGAATATGAAAAGCAGTAAGGGAAAAGATGTCAAGTAACATATAAAGGCAGGCCTATTAGAATTACTCCAGACTTTTCACCAGAGACTATGAAAGCCAGAAGATCCTGGACAGATATTATACAGACCCTAAGAGAACATAAATGTGAGCCTAGGCTGCTATACCCAGCAAAACTCTCAATTACCATAGATGGAGAAACCAAAGTATTCCATGACAAGACCAAATTCACACAATATCTTTCCAGTTACCTAGCCCTTCAAAGGATAATAGCAGGAAAACACTAAGACAAGGACAGAAACTACACCCTAGAAAAAGAAAGAAAGTAATCCTTCAACAAACCTAAAAGAAGACAGAACCCCAACTTTATCAACGAAAATAACAGGAAGCAACAATTACTTTTCTTTAATTTCTCTTAACACCAATGGACTCAATTCCCTAATAAAAGAACATACATTAATAGACTGGCTACACAGACAGAACCCAACATTTTGCTGCATACAGGAAACCCACCTCAGGGAAAAAGACAGGCACTACCTCAGAGTAAAAGGCTGGAAAACAATTTTCCAAGCAAATGGTCCGAAGAAACAAACTGGAGTAGCCATTCTAATATCGAAAAAAATTGACTTTCAACACAAAGTTATAAAAAAAAAAACAAAAACAAGAAGAGGCAATTCATACTCATCAAAGTTAAAATATACCAAGATGATCGCTCAATTCTAAATATATATGCTCCAAATGCAAGGAAAGCCACATTCATTAAAGAAACTTTAGTAAAGCTCAAAGCACACATTGTACCTCACAGAATAACAGGGCAGAGTTCAACACCCCACTATCACCATTGGACAGATCCTGGAAACAGAAATTAAACAGAGACACATGGACACTAACAGAAGTTATGAAACAAATGGATTTAATAGATATCTACAGAACATTGTATCCTAAAACAAAAGGATATAACTTCTCAGCACAACGTGATACGTCTTCCAAAATTGAACATATAATCTGTCACAAAATAAGCCTCAACAGGTACAAAAATGTTGAAATCATCCCATGCATCCTATCAGATCATCAGATCAGGAATGAGGATGATCGTCAATAGCAGCATAAATAATAGAAAGCCAACATTCACTTGGAAGCAGAACAACACGCTACTCAATATTACCTTGGTCAAGGAGGGCACAGGGACAGTATCCTAATTAAGAAAATCAGAAATGAAAAAGGAGACCTAACAACAGAACCTGAGGAAATCCAAAACATCATCAGATCCTACTACAAAAGGCTATACTCAAAAAAAAAAACTGGAAAACCTGGATGAAATGGACAACTTCCTAGACAGATACCAGGTACCAAAGTTAAATCAGGATCAGATTAAAGATCTAAAGAATCCCATTACCCTTAAAGAAATAGAAGCAGTCATCAATAGTCTCCCAACCAAAAAAAGCACATGATCAGATGGCTTTAGTGCAGAGTTCTATAAGACCTTCAAAGAAGACCTAATTCCAACTCTCCTCAAACTATTCCACAAAATAGAAACAGAAGGTAATCTACCCAATTTGTTCTATGAAGCCACAATTACTCTGATACCTAAACCACACAAAGATCCAACAAAGAAAGAGAACTTCAGACCAATTTCTCTTATGAATATCAATGCAAAATACTCAATAAAATCCTTGCAAACCAAATCCAAGAAAACATCAAAACAATCATCCATCATGACCAAGTAGGCTTCTTCCGGGGATGCAGGGATGGTTTAATATATGGAAATCTATCAACGTAATTCACTATATAAACAAACTCAAACACAGAAATCACGTGACCATCTAGTTAGATGCTGAGAAAGAATTTGACAAAATCCAACACCCATTCATGATAAAAGTCTTGGAAAGATCAGGAATTCAAGGCCCATACCTAAACATAATAAAAGCAATCTATAGCAAACCAATAGCCAACATCAAACTAAATGCAGAGAAACTCAAAGCAATCCCACTAAAATTAGGGACTAGAAAAGGCTGCCCACTTTCTCCCTACCTATTCAATATAAGTACTTGAAGTCCTAGCCAGAGCAATTCCACAACCAAAGGAGATCAAGGGGATACAAATTGAAAAGGAAGAAGTCAAAATATCACTCTTTGCAGATGATATGATAGTATATATAATTGACCCCCAAAATTCCACCAGAGAACTCCTAAATCTGATAAACAGCTTCAGTACAGTAGCTTGATATAAAATTAACTCAAACAAATCAGTGGTCTTTCTCTATACAAAGGATAAACACAAAGGATGAGAAAGAAATTAGGGAAAGAACACGCTTCACAATAGTCACAAATAATATAAAATACTTTGGTGTGACTTTAACTAAGGAAGTTAAAGATCTGTATGACAAGAACTTCAAGTCTTTGAAGAAAGAAATTGAAGATCTCAGAAGATGGAAAGATCTCACATGCTTATGGATTGGCAGGATTAATATAGTCAAAATGGCTATTCTGCTGAAAGCAATCTACAGATTCAATGCAATCCCCATCAAAATTCCAACTCAATTCTTCACTGAGTTAAAAAGGGCAATTTGCAAATTCATCTGGAATAACAAAAAAACTAGGATAGCAAAAACTATTCTCAATAATAAAAGATCCTCTGGTGGAATCACCATGTCTGACCTCAAGCTGTACTACAGAGCAATTGTGATAAAAACTGCATGGTACTGATACAGCGACAGACAGGTAGATCAATAGAATAGAATTGAAAATACAGAAATGAACCCACACACATATGGTTACTTGATCTTAGACAAGGTTGCTAAAACCATCCAGTAGATAAAAGACAGTATTTTCCACAAATAGTGCTGGCACAACTGGCGGTCATCATGTAGAAGAATTCGAATTGATCCATTCTTATCTCCTTGTACAAAACTCAAGTCTAAGTGGATCAAAGAACTCCACATAAAACCAGAGACACTAAATTTTATAGAGGAGAAAGTGGGGAAAAGCCTCAAAATTATGGGCACAGGGAAAAAATTCCTAAACAGAACAGCAATGGCCTGTGCTGTAAGATCAAGAATCGACAAATGGGACCTCATAAAATTGCAAAGCTTCTGTAGGGCAAAAGATACTGTCAATAAGACAAAAAGCTAACCAACACATTGGGAACGAATTTTTACCAATCCTAAATATGATAGGGGACTAATATCCAATATATACAAAGAGCTCAAGAAACTGAACTCCAGAAATTCAAATAACTTCATTAAAAATGGGGTACAGAGCTAAACAAAGAATTCTCAACTGAAGTCCAAGGGCTGAGAAGCACCTAAAAAAATGTCCAACATCCTTAATCATCAGGGAAATGCAAATCAAAACAACCTTGAGATTCCACCTCACACCAGTCAGAACGGCTAAGATAAAAAATTCAGGTGACAAAAGATGCTGGTGAGGATGTAGAGAAAGAGGAACATTTCTCCATTGCTGGTGGGATTGCAAGCTGGTACAACCACTCTGGAAATCAGTCTAGCAGTTCCTCAGAAAACTAGATATAATACTACCGGTAGATCCAGCAATACCTCTCCTGGGCATATACCCAGAAGATGTTCCAACTGGTAATAAAGACACATACTCCACTATGTTCATAGCAGCCTTATTTATAATAGTGAGAAGCTGAAAAGATATCCCTCAACAGAGGAATGAATACAGAAAATATGATACATTTACACAATGGAGTACTACTCAGCTATTAAAATCAATGAATTTATGAAATTCTTGGGCAAATGAATTTATCTGCAGGAGATCATCCTTAGTTAGGTAATCCAATTACAAAAGAAGTCACTTGATATGCCCTCACTGATAAGTGGATATTATCCCAGCAACCTAGAATACCCAAGATACAACTTCCAAAACACAAGAAAATCAAGAATAAACACCAATGCTTGGATACTTCATTCCTCCCTAGAATAGTGAATAAAGTATCCATGGAAGGAGTTGCAGAGACAAAGTTTGGAGCTAAGACAAAAGGATGAACCACCCAGAGACTGCCTCACCTGGGGGTCCATCCCATAATCAGCCACCAAACGCAGACACTACTGCATACACTAGCAAGATTTTGCTGAAAGGACCCTGAGTCTTGAACAACTGGAGCTGGCACTATGCCCAAAGCTGTTGGCTGTGTGGGGGATATGTCCATCTTGCTGTGCTAACTTGCCTCTACTCAGTGGGAGAGGATGTTCCTAGACACACATGGATTTGATGTGCCATGGTAGGGGGATATTCAGGGAATCACCTCCCACTCAGAGGAGAAGGGGAGGGGGGAAGAATATTGGAGAGGGTGACCAGAAGGGGGACAATGAGCAGAATGTAAAGTGAAGTAAAAACAATAAATAAATAAATAAATAAATAAATAAATAAATAAATAAATATTAACAAAACACTTTTATTGAATCTAGTGAAATGGCTCAAGAGGGGAAGGCATTTTGCCACCAAGCCTGACTGAACATGTAAGTTTGATACCCAGTACATCCATGGTGGAAAGGGAGAATCAGATCTCACAAGTTGCCTCTAACCTCTTAACCCATATGCCATAGCATGAACACACACACACACACACACACACACACACACACACACACACTCTTTCTCTCTCTCTCACACACACACACACACACAAATTCACTCACATATGCACACATGTGTGTGCATACATGCAAATAAATAAATTTCAATCATAAAAATTCTCTCCATTATAAATTCTGCTTTAAGCAGATGAAGTCTTTCCACTTTGGAAAGCTGAAATCTGTTCCACCTCCAAATCATGCTGAAACTTATGCTAACTGATTACATTTCCATAGTGTTCACTTATGAGTCTTTTACTCTATTTAAAGCAAAAAAAAAAAAAAAAAAAAAAGAACAAATCACACTGGCCTTTGGTAGTCTAGGAAATCCCACCATTTGAGTAGAGAATATATATTCAGATTTAACTTAAGGCTTTTTCTTCTGACCTCTGTTTGCATGTAAGTAAATGTGATCAGAAAGTATGAATGTGAATTTCCCAGCTATTAAAGTATGGAAACAGACTAGCATGATGATCCAGCAATGTAACTATGACTTAAGTGTGAATGTAACTCCGTCACAAGAAAGCAAAGCTGAGAACAGTAGTGTAACCAACTACGTATTTTGTTTATTGACAGATATAACATTGTAGTCAAAAGGGGTGGCAGGTGGGGATGATATCTTTTTCTACATTAACTTCCAAAATGATTTCAGAGAATTTCTGACACTCTTATTTTAGGACTAGCATCATATTAGTGAAGCTTAAGATGGGACCAGTATGTTGCTGAATTAGGAAGTATTTAAGACTTAAATCAAGGAGAACACACTGTTCAGGCTTACTCTCTCACCAATTTTGAAACTGAATCAGGATATTNAAAAAAAAAAAAAGTAACTAACATATTATATAAGGATTTCTTAAAAACCTGAAGGGTTCAATTTGTCTATGGATATTCTGAGCTCTTTCCAAAGATCATAAATTACTGTGTCATTCTCACTGAATAGAAACAGGTTCAAATATCCCCACTGCCATTTTAAAATTTAGAAGATAAAAGAAGTTTTAGTTACTATATGAAACTAGTTAAATGACTAACAATGTATAAAATAAAGTAGATGGGAACTTCATCAAATACCAAAATCAAACTTAATTCATGAAAAGTACTAATAAAAAATTTAAATGAAAAAAATGACACCTACAAACTAATAGAAACTTTAGTTGATAGACCTGATTTACATATAGTTCTCAACATTCCAAAAAAAATAGAAAGAAATGAAATATAATACAAAAGGAAAGATAAGTATATATTACAGCTCAATATTATATTCTTAATATAAAAGCAATTTATAATCAACTTATAATAAAATTTAAATATTTATAAAATTATACAGAAGACATAAGTTAATTAAGAACACTAAGATGAGATCCTAACCAACACCCTTTCCCTCTTCCATGGTCCAAACTTACTATGCATTTGACTCCATTCCCAAATTCAGGATAGATTCTGATTCCTCTAGGCATAGCAATGACTGGTCCTGGCTCTCAGTGCATGCTTTGAGTCCAGGAATGACCGTGTGGCCACACGTGTTCCAATCTGGAAGGGAGAACTTATATTTCATGCTTACGAAAGTCTTTTACTCCATCTGTCTTCTTGGCTAGAAACAAGAAAATACCCAGATTTGATAAAGAATGGAATCTTTGTGACTGGCAGCACTCTTGCCCACAGGCTCAAGCCTTCATTTTCATTCATCCCAAGAGTTGCAGAGAAATTTAACAAAGCCAGTCTCAAGACAGACAGGCACTAAGGGCCAGGACACCGAGGAAGAAGTTGTAAGTGATACCAAGCAGAAAATTCTGTGAGTCTGGACTTCATGCTGCCTTCCAACTGTCTGTTATGTGATGCAAACAACACAATGACACTAATAGGATGTAACAATTAAGATGACACATTACCTAGCCATTGTCCATTGACAATGTCAATAAACGATGATAAAATTTAAGACAACTAGTGATAAAACTCATTGTTGTATACATTTAATATTAAATTTGAGTTTGAAAAGGAACATTCAAATTGGAAACAACTGAAATTTTCAAACTGACTCATAACCAAAACAAAACCTGAGTAAATTAATAAGTCTAAATGAGGCTTTGCTATGGTTTGGACTTGAAATGGGTCCCCATCCCATACTTCAGGCTCAGAGAGCATCTTATGCCTGGCTGGTAGAGCAGCTGGAAGGTTGGGGAACTTTTGACAGGTGGTCTAAATAAAAGGTATGTGCTGTGAGAGGGAATATTGCAGGCTATATCTATAGGACTCCAGTCCACATTTTCTGAGAAGCTCCTGCTCAGGTTGATGTCACTAACACAGAGTTAACTGCTACCCCTCCACAATGCATCCCTACTGCCACTGCACACACTGCACAGTGACCTCTGGGACAGGAATCAATCTGAACCTTCATTCCTGGAGTTGTTGCTGTCAGAGACCAAAGAGGGAACTAACACAAGAACACACAATCATGAGAAACTAAACCTAACTCATACACTTACAGAATACATGACAATTCATTCAAGATCAAGCACTGATAAATGAGCAAGATTAGGGGAGAAAAAAGACTAAATTTGCAATCCAGCATTATTAAAATCAGTAATCACATTTTACCCAGATATCCATTGTACTTAAACTTTTCAATTCTATGTAAATTCTTTTTTTTATTCCTTATTAGATATTTTTTTATTTACATTTCAAATGCTATCCCGAAAGTTCCTTATACCCTCCTCCCACCCTGATCCCCTACCCACCCACTTCCACTTCCTGGCCCTGGCATTACCCTGTATTGGGGCATATAAAGTTTGCTAGACCAAGGGGCCTTTCTTCTCAATGATGGCCGACTAAGTCATCTGCTACATATGCAGCCAGAGACACGAGCTCTGGGGGTTCTGGTTAGTTCTTATTGTTGTTCCTCTTCTAGGGTTGCAGACCCCTTCAGCTCCTGTGGTACTTTCTCTAGCTCCTCCATTTGGGTCCCTGTGTTCTATCATATAGATGACTGTGAGCATCCACTTCTGTATTTGCCAGGCACTGGCATAACCTCACTCAAGATAGCTATATCAGGGTCCTTTCAGCAAAATCTTGCTGGCATATGCAATAGTGTCTGGGTTTGGTGACTGATTATGAGATGGATCCCCGGGTGAGGTAGTCTCTGGATAGTCCATCCTTTCATCTTAGCTCCAAACTTTGTCTCTGTAACTCCTTTCATGGGTATTTTGTTCCCTATTCTAAGGAGGAATGAAGTATCCACATGCTGGTCTTCCGTCTTCTTGATTTTCTTGTGTTTTGCAAGTTGTATCTTGGGTATACAGAAAAAATTAAAGGAAAACAACAGAGAAGACATGAGAGCCACACATGAAAGACTTTCCTTAGATGTCATATACTACTACATAACTAATATTTTTAAATAAGACATGAATAGATAATTTATTTTAAAAAAAAAGAAAGAGAGAAAGAAAGAAAGAAAGAAAGAAAGAAAGAAAGAAAGAAAGAAAGAAAGAAAGAAAGAAAGAAAAGTCGGGAGTGCTCTGACCCCTGGACTCAGGAGAGAACAACATTTTCTCTCCCGTGACTGTCTAAGGCAGGACCAGTCAGGAGCACACAGGCTGCAGAATCAACAGGACAGGTGGTACAGGGTCTTACCTGCCTCCATCTGCACCCAGGAGGTTAGGCTGTTCTGCAGCCCTCTGTGCACCTTTCCTGCCAGGGGAGAGCTTGCCTCCAGGGAGAGCTATGACCCCAAGACTCAGGGGAGATCACCATTTTCTCTCCAGTGACTCTCTAAGGCAGGTCCACTCAGGAGTGCACAGGCTGCAGAAGCAGCAGAGCAGTTGGGACAGGGTTGGTTGCACCTGCCTCTTTCTGCACCCAGGAGGTGGAGCTCTTCCAGAGCCCGGTGGGCCCTGGTCTTGCCAGGAGAGAGCTGGTCTCCCAGGAGTGCTGACACAGGCTTACAGACTCAAAAGAGTAACAAGCTCCAGCCAGAGACAGCAAGAACATCTAACACCAGAGATTACCTGATGGCAAAAGGCAAATGCAAAAATCCTACCAACAGAAACCAAAACTACTTGGCATGATCAGAACATAGTAATCCCACCGCAGCAAGTCCTGGATACCCCAATACACTAGAAAAGAAAGATTCAGATTTAAAATCATATCTCATGATGCTGGAAGAGGATATTAAGAAGGACATAAAAAAAACTCCCTTAAAGAAATTATGGCACATGCCTTTAATCCCAGCACTTGGGAGGCAGAGGCAGTCAGATTTCTGGGTTGGAGGCCAGCCCGGTCTAAAGAGTCAGTTCTAGGATGGCCAGAGCTATACAGAGAAACCCTGTCTCAAAAAAAAAGAAAGAAAGAAAAAGAAAGGAAGGAAGGAAGGAAGGAAGGAAGGAAGGAAGGAAGGAAGGAAGGAAGGAAGGAAGGAAGGAAGAGAGGAGAACAGAGCTAAACAGGTAGAAGCCCTTAAAGAGGAAACACAAAAATCCCTTAAAGAATTACAGGAAAACAAAACCAAACAGACGAAGCAATTAAACAAAAACATCCAAGATCTAAAAATGGAAATAAAAACAATAAAGAAATCATAAAGGTAGACAACTCTGGACATAGAAAACCCAGAAAAAATATCAGGAGACATAGATGCAAACATCACCAAAAGAATCCAAGTAATAGAAGAGAGGATCTCAAGTGTAGAATTCCATAGAAAACCTTTACACAACAATAAAAGAAAATGCAAAATGCAAAAAGATCCTAACCCCAAACATCCAGAAAATCCAGGACACAATCTGAAGAACAAACCTAAAGATAATAGAAAAAGCAAGAAAGTAATCTTTCAACAAACCTAAAAGAAGATAGCTACATGAACAAAATTCTAACTCTAACTACAAAAATAACAGGAAGCAACAATTACTTTTTCTTAAGATCTCTGAATGTCAATGGACTCAATTCCTCAATATAAAGACATAGATTAAGAGACAGGTTACATAAACAGAACCCAACATTTTGCTCCACACAGGAAACAAAGACAGACATTACCTCAGAGTAAAAGGCTTGAAAACAATTTTCCAAACAAATGGTCCCAAGAAACAAGCTGAAGTAGCTATTCTAATATTGAATAAAATCGATGTTCAACATAAAGTTATCAAAAAAGACAAGGAGACACTTCATACTCATCAAAGGTAAAAGCTACCAAGATGAATTCTCAATTATAAACATCTATGCTTAAAACGCAAGAGCACCCACATTCATTAAAGAAATTTTACTAAACCTCAAAACAAACATTGCATCACACACAATAATAGTGGGAGACTTCAACACCCTACTCTCATCAGTGAACAGATGAGGGAAGCAGAAACTAAACAGAGACACAGTGAAACTAACAGAGGTTATGAAACAAATGGATGTAACAGATATCTATAGGACATTTTATTCTAAAACAAAAGGATATACCTTCTCACCACCTCATGGTACCGTCTCCAAAATTGACCATATGCTCAGCAACCAAACAGGCCTCAACAGGGATAAAACATCAAAATAATCCCATGCATCCTATAAGATCACCATGGTCTAAGGCTGATCTTTAATAACAACATAAATAATAAAAAGCCCACATACACAGGAAAGCTGAACAACACTCAACTCAATAACTTTGTCAAGGAAGAAATAAGGAAAGATATTAAAGACATTTTAGAATTTAATGAAACTGTAGCCACAACATACCCAAACTTATCGGACACAATGAAAGCAGTGCTAAGAGGAAAACATATAGCTCTGAGTGCCTCCAAAGAGGAACTGGAGAAAGCATACGCTAGTAGCTTGACAGCACACCTGAAAGCTCTAGAAAAAAAAGGAAGCAAATATAGCCAAGAGGAGTATATGGCAGGAAATAATCAAACTCAGGGAAGAAATCAACCAAGTGGAAACAAAAAGAACTATTGAGAGAATCAACAAAACCAAGAGCTGGTTCTTTGAGAAAATCAACAAAATAGATAAACCCTTATCCAGACTAACTAGTAGGCACAGGGAGAGTATCCTAATTAACAAAATAAGAAATAAAAAGGGAGACATAACAACAGAATCTGAGGAAATCCAAAAAAATCATCAGATCCTACGACAAAAGCCTATACTCAACACAACTGGAAAACCTGGATGAAATGGACAATTTCATAGACAGATACCAGGTACCAAAGTTAAATCAGGATCAGATTATCTATATAAACAATCCCACATCCCCAAACTAAATAGAAGCTGTCATTAATAGTCTACCAACAAACAAAAGCCCAAGACCAGATGGGTTTAGTGCAGAGTTCTATCAGACCTTCAAAGAAGACCTAATACCAATATTCCTCAAAATATACCACAAAATAGAAATAGAAGGAACTCTACCCAATTCATTCTATGAAGCCACAATTATTCTAATGCCTAAATTACACAAGGACTCAACAAAGAAAGAGAACTTCAGAACAGTTTCCCTTATGAATATCGATACAAAAATACTCAATAAAATTCTTGCAAGTTGACTCCAAGAATACATCTAAGTAATCAAACATCATGATCAAGTAAGTTTCATCCCAGGTATTCAGTGATGGTTCAAATATGGAAATCCATCAACGTAACCCACTATATAAACAAACGCAAAGGAAAAAAAAAACACACATGATCACCTCATTGGATGCTGAGAAAGCATTTGACAAAATTCCTATATAAAAATGGGGTACAGATGTAAACAAACAATTCTCAATTGAGGAATGCTGAATGGCTGAAAAGCACCTAAAGAAATGTTCAACATCCTTAATCATCAGGGAAATGCAAATCAAAACAACCTTGAGACTCACCTCACACCAGTCAGAATGGCTTAGATCAAAAACTCAAGTGACAGCGTATGCTCTCTAGAATGTGGAGAAAGAGGAACACTCCTCCATTGCTGGAAGGATTGCAAGCTGGTATAACCACTCTGGAAATCAGTTTGCCAGTTCCTCAGAAGACTGGACATAGTACTGCCTGAAGACTCAGCCATACCATTCCTGGGCATATACCCAGAAGATGATGGTCCAACATGTAATAAGGACACATGCTCCACTATGTTCATAGAAGCCTTATTTATAATAGCCAGAAGCTGGAAACAACCCAGATGTACCAGAGGAATGGATACAGAAAATGTGGTACATTTACACAATGGAGTACCACTCAGCTATTAAAAACAATGAATTTATGAAATTCTTAGGAAAATGGCTGGATCTGAGGTAACCCAATAAAAAAAGAACACACATGATATGCATTTTCTATTTTAGCCCAGAAGCTCAGAATACCCAAGATATAATTTGCAAAACTTAACGAAACTTGAAAAGAAAGAAAACTAAGTGTGGATCCTTCAATCATTCTTAGAAGAGGGAACAAAAAAGCCATGGAAGGGGAGTGACAGAAACAGAGTGTGGAGCAGTGACTGAAGGAATGACCACCAGAGACTACCCCACTTGGGGATCCAGCCCATATACAACCACCAAACCTAGACACTATTATGGATGCCAACAACTGCTTGCTGGCAGAAACCTGATATAGCTGTCTCCTGAGAGGCTCTATCAGTGCCTGAAAAATACAGAAGTGGATGCTCACATCTATCCATTGTACTGAGCACAATGTCCTCAGTGAAGGAGCTAGAGAAAGTACCCTTGGACTTGAAGAGGTTTGCAGCCTCATAGGAGGAAAAATAATATGAACTAACCGGTACTTCCAGAGCTCCCTGGGACTAAACCACCAACCAAAGAAAACATGATGGGACTCATGGCTCCAGCTGCATATATAACAGAGAATGGCCTAGTAGATCAGCAATGGGAGGAAAGGCCCTTGGATCTGTGATGTTTCTATGCTCCAGTATAGGAGACTACCGGAGACAGGCAGCAGGAGTGGGTGGATTGGTGAGCAGGGGGAGATGGAAGGGGATAGGCTGTTTTTAAAGGGGAAACAAGGAAAGGGAATAACATTTGAAATGTAAAGAAAATATCTAAGAAAGAAGAAAAACATGTGGAAAAAAACATTGCACTTCTAGTAATTGAGATACTATGAACGTAACTAACACAGTAATTGGCTAGCTTCACAGTTGCAAAGATTCTTGTCTGCAAATGCCAACATGGTGTTCTCCCAAGCTCCTAGCTGGAAGCTTCAAAGCAGTAGTCATGGTAGAAGTACAGAGCACTGTCTACTGAAATGGAATGTATCTTAAGTACAGAGATTAACTTCTGAGGACTATGAGATATATGAAGCCTGGAATATCTGCTCAATAAAAAAGTATAAAAAGTTTCATTTATAACCAAAAAAAATTAGTATAAGTAAGAATGGTAAATAAGATGATGTACTTATAAATTATAAACTAGGAATATGTTAAATCCGTATTTCACATCATATTCTCTGTCAGGTACAAAGGCAAGGTATAAAATATATGTAACATGATGCCATCTTTGTATAAGATCAGAACTAAATATATTAATGCATAGACTTTCCTAAATACATTTCAACATATAAAGCTAAAATCATGAAAAGGCTTTGAATATTTCATAATGATTTATTTGAATGAGCATTTTGTTTTTAGTATATATTAGTTGAATAAAATAATAGGTTTCTTTATGACATTCTCATAAATGACTATTATGCTATTTGTAATATTTACTCCCTCCTCTGTCACAATTTCCTACTACCCCCAACTCTTCCCTTCTTCTCTATCTAGTCCTCCTTCTAATTACACACTTTATTTTTAATCTAGATTCTGTGTCAAAGGGAAATGCTTTTGCTTTTTTCAGTATGACTTATGTAAATGACAATTTCCAGTTCTACTGTTTTCCTATAAATAATGAAATTTCACCTGTCTTTTATTCATATGTATATATTTGTAGTAGTTAATGTATTCATATATATATATATATACATATTTGTATAAGTATGTGTATATGTGTATGCATATGTGTATGTGCATATGCATATGTATCTGTATATATATATATGTATGTGCCATTGAGCACTAGGTTGTATCCAAATCTGTGAACAATGCCATAATAAACATGAATGATCAGATTATCTTGGCAGCATGCTGGTTTGTATTTGGGTGGATAGCAAGGGCTGTTGTAGCTGAATAATATGGTAGGTTTATTTTTAGGGTTTTTAAGGGGGAGAATCACTGTTCTGAGTTCCATAGAAGTTGTGGTAATTTATGTATCCACTAGAAGCCTGTAAGAGTTCACTATCTTCCACATCCTTACCAGCATTCATTGCTGTTTGCCTTCGTGATGAAAAGCCTTCTGAACTGGGGAATATGGAAGCTCAATGTAGTTTAACTTGTATTTTCCTAGTAGCAAAAGATGTCAAACATTTTTTTTCATGTGTTTATTATATTTTTCTTTTGAGGTTTGCCTGCTCATTCATTTCACAGCTAATTGACTAGATTATTTGAAGGTTTCCATATTTAGTTTTTTTGAGCTCACATATTCTCACAGCAAATTTTATGAACAAGGAACAAAATAACTATTGGAAGGCATTCAAAGTAAATTAATGTTATTTATGATAGTTAATATACTTAAGAGAATATGTTTATTGATTATTATTATTACTGGTGTGTTAACTTTCCATTGCTGTAACAAAAATTTACATAATCAACTTAAAAAGAGAAAGGGGGTTTTCTGTTAAGTCAGTCCATAGCCCATTGGGCTCAAAGCATTTTTGCTATTGTGAAGATCACATCCTTGAAAACAGATGTGGCAGAACAGACTACTCACCTCAGAGGGAAGACCTCTACGTATTCCCATGAGACAATGCATTTTAAAGTTCCCACTACCTCCCAGCAACCTAGGGACCAAGCCTTTTTCACTTAAGCCTTAGAAAATGTGCTATATACAAACTATAGTAGATAGGAATGAGAAAGAGACCAAAGGAGAGAAAATGTTAAAATCAAGAGGCCATTTGAATCCTGTAGTAAAAGTCACATTTCAGATGGAAATATAGAAACAAATGTTTATACAAAAGGAAATATTACGTCTCATTGCCAAGCACAAACAATGCTACTTTGAAACAAAGGAAATGTTGCATGCAGATTGTTTATTGAAGGCAGAATGGGCACCCTAAAGATGCCCAAACACTAATCTCTGGATCCTATAAATATGCTGCATGGCATGGTGAAGGTACCTTGAAGATGACATTAAGACTAAGGACCTTGGCTGACCCAGTGCCACAGCTCTCCATATACAAATTCCTTCCGAAGAGACCTGGTATCCCAGGAGTGCTGACATACCTGTGAGAACAGGTAAGACCACCACTTCTGCTCAAATTCTTGACTGAAGAAGGACCCACCCAGAGCCATCAGGACACAGGAACCAAGGAACAGCCAAGGACAGGACCCTTCTAGTTTCCATCTGTACCCTGGACGTGACCCAGTGCAACAGCTCTCCATACCCAAATTCCATCCAGAGAGATCTGGTGTCCCAGGAGTACTGACACACAGGATTGCAAGAGGGGAAAGCCACAGTTATAGACAGCAAGAACAGCTAACACCAGAGATAACCAGATGGTGAGAGGCAAGAGCAAGAACATAAGCAGCAGAAACCAAGGCTATTTGGTATAATCAGACCCAGTTCTCCCACCACAGCACGCCCTGGATACCCCAACACATCAGAAAGCAAGATTCTGATTTAAAATCACATCTCATGATGATGATAGAGAACTTTAAGAAGGACATAAATATTCCCTTAAAGAAATACAGAACAACACAACCAAACAGGTAAAGCAATTGAACAAAACCATCCAGGATCTAAAAATGGATATAGAAACAATAAAGAAATCACAAAGGGAAACAACCCCAGAAATAAGCTCCTAAAACAAACTACCCAGGAAATCCAGAACACAATGAAAAGACTGAATATAACGATAATGGGTATAGAAGAGAGTGAAGGACCAGTAAGTATCTTCAACAAAATTATAAAAGATGACTTACCTAAACTGAAGAAAGAGATGCCCATGAACATACAAGAAGCCTACAGAATTCCAAATAGACTGGACCAGAAAAGAAATTCCTCCTATCGTGTAATAATCAAAACACCAAATGCACAAAACAAGAAAGATTATTGAAACCAGTAAGGAAAAAAAGGTCAAGTAACATATAAAGCTAGACCTATCATAATTACACCAGACTTCTCACCAGAGCTTATGAAAGATAGAAGATCCTAGGCAGATGTCATACAAAACCTAAGAGAACACAAATGCCAGCCCGGGTTACTATACCCAGCAAAACTCTCATTAGCCATAGATGGATAAACCAATACATTCCATGAAAAAACAAAAATACACAAATATCTTTTCACAAATCCAGCCCTACAAAGGAAAATAGATGAAAAATGTCAACACAAGGAGAAAAACTACACCCTAGGAATAGCAAGAAAGTAATCTTCTTTCAAGAAACCCAAAAGAAGATAGCCACACAAACTTAAAAATAACAACAAAAATAACAAGAAGCAACAATCACTATTCCTTAATATCTCTAAACATCAATAGACTCATTTCCCCAATAAAAAGACATAATCTAACAGACTGAATATGTAGACAAGATCCATGCATTTTGTTACATACAGGAAATGCACCTCAGTATCAAAAACAGATACTACCTCAGAGTAATGGACAGAAAAACAATTTTCCAAGGAAATGGTCCCAAGAAACAAGCTGGAGTGCCCATTCTACTATCAAATAAAATCAACTTTCAACCTAAGATTATCAAAAAAGATAAAGGACACTTCATACTCATCAAAGGTAAAAAATCTACCATGATGAACTCTCAATTTTGAATATCTATGCTCCAAAGGCAAGATTACCCACATTGATAAAAGAAACATCATTAAGGTTAAAGCACACATTGCACCTCACAAAATAATAGTGGGAGACTTCAACACCCTACTCTTATCAGTGGACAGATCATAGAAATAGAAACTAAACAGAGACACAGTGAAAATAACAGAAGTTATGAAATGGATCTAACAGATATCTATAGAGCAATTCATCCTAAAAAAAGAATATACCTTCTTCACAGAACCTCATGGTACCTTCTCCAAAACTGACCATGTAATTGGTCACAAAACAGGCCTCAACAGATACAAGAAGATTGAAATAATACCATGCATCATAAAAGTTCACTATGGACCAAGGCTGGTCTTCAATAACAACAAAAACAACAAAAAGCCCACATGCACATGGAAGCTGAACAATGATTTACTCAATGATAACTTGGTCAAGGAAGAAATAAAGAAAGAAATTTAAAACTTTTTAGAGTTTAATGAAAATGAAGCCACAACATACCCAAACTTTTCATTGTGGGACCCAATGAAAGCAGTGCTAAGAGGAAAACTCATAGCTCTGAGTGCCTCCTAAAGGAAACTATAGAAAGCATACACTACCAGCTTAACAATACATCTGAAAGCTCTAGAACAAAGAGAAGTAAATATACCAGAGAGGAGTAGATGGCAGGAAATAACCAAACTCAGGGAAGAAATCAACCAAGTGGGAACAAAAAGAACTATATAAAGAATCACCAAAACTAAGAGCTGGTTCTTTGAGAAAATCAACAAGATAGATAAACCCTTAGCCAGACTAACCAGAGAGCACAGAGACAGCATCCGAACTAACAAAATCAGAAATGAAAAGGTATATATAACAACAGAAACTGAGGAAATTCAAAAAGTCATTACATCGTACTACAAAAGCCTATATTCAACAATACTGGAAAACCTTGTTGAAATGAAAATTTTTCTAGACAGATACCAATTACCAAAGTTAAATCAAGATCAGGTAAACCATATAAACAGTACCATAACCCTTAATGAAATAGAAATAGTCATTATAGGACCCCCAACCAACAAAAGCCCAGGACCAGATGGGTTTAGTGCAGAATTCTATTAGACCATCAAAGAAGATGATCTAATACCAATACTCTTCAAACTATTCCATAAAATAGAAACAGAAGGAACACTGACTAATTAATTCTACATAGCCAAAGTTACACTGATAAGAAACCACACAAAGTTCCAACAAAAAAAGAGAACTTAAAACCAATTTCCCTTATGAATAGTGATGCCAAATTATGTAACAAAATTTTGAAAACTTAATCCAAGACAACAACAAAACAATCTTTCACTAGGATTAAGTAGGCTTCATCCAGGGATGCAGGGATGGTTCAATATATGGAAATCCATCAACTTAATTCACTACATAAACAAAGTCAAAGAAAAAAAAAACACATAATCATTTCATTAGATGCTGAAAAAGCATTGACAAAATCCAATATCCCTTCATGTTAAAAGTCTTGAAAAGATCAGGAATTCAAGGCCCATACCTAAACATAGTAAAAGCAATATATAGCAAACCAGTAGCCAACATCAAACTAAATGGAGAGAAACTTGAAACAATTCCACTAAAATCAGGGACTAAACAAGATTGTTCACTATCTCCCTATCTATTCAATATAGTACTTGAATTTCTAGCTAGAGTAATTAGGCAACAAAAGGAGGTCAAAGGAATACAAATTGGAAAGGAAGAAGTCAAAATATCACTATTTGCAGATGATATGATAGTATATTTAAGTGACCCCAAAAATTCCACCAGAGAACTCCTAAACCTGATAAACAACTTCAGCAAAGTGACAGGATATAAAATTAACTCAAAAAAAAAATTCAGTAGCCTTTCAGGACTCAAAGGATAAATGGGCTGAGAGAGAAGTTAGAGAAACTACACCCTTCACAATAGTCACAAACAATATAAAATATTTTGGTGTGACTCTAACCAAACAAGTGAAAGATTTGTACAACAAGAACTTCAAGTCTCTGAAGAAAGAAATTGAGGAAGATCTCAGAAGGTGGAAAGATCTCCCAGGCTCATGGATTGACATTATTAGTATAATAAAAATGGCCATTTTACCAAAAGCAATCTACAGACTCAGTTCAATACCCACCAAAATCCCAACTGAATTCTTCATAGAGTTAGAAAGAGCAATTCTCAAATTCATTTGGAATAACAAAAAACCCAGGATATCAAAAACTATCTTCAACAATAAGAGAACTTCTGGAGGAATCACTATTCCAAACCTCGAGCTATACTACAGAGCAATTGTGATAAAAACTGAATGGTATTGGTACAGAGAAAGGCAGGAAGATCGATGAAATAGAATTGAAGAGCCAGAAATGAACCCACACAACCTGTGGTCACTTGATCTGACAAAGGAGCTAAAACCATCCAATGGGAAAAAGACAGCATTTTCAACAAATGGTGCTGGTTCAACTAGAGGTCAGCATATGAAGAATGCACATCGATTCATTCTTATCTCCTTGTACAAAGCTCTCGTCCAAGTGGATCAAGAACCTCCACATAGCCGGGCTTGGTGGCACATACCATTAATCCCAGCACTGGGGAGGCAGAGGCAGGCGGATTTCTGAGTTCGAGGCCAGCCTGGTCTACAAAGTGAGTTCCAGGACAGCTGGGGCTATACAGAGAAACCCTGTCTCGAAAAACAAACAAACAACAACAACAACAACAACAAAGAACCTCCACATCAAAACTAATACACTGAAACTTATAGAGGAGAAAATGGGGAAGAGCCTCAAACACACTGGTTCAGGGGAAATTTTTCTGAACAGAGTATCAATGGCATATGCACTAAGATCAAGAATTGACAAATGGTGTTAGATGACCTAGCTGAAGGAAGACCAAAGTGTGGATACACATGCTCCTTCTTAGAATGGAGAACAAAATACCCATGGAAAGAGTTACAGAGACAAAGTTAAGAGCTGAGACTGAAGGAAGGACCATCTAGAGACTGCCCGACCTGGGTATCCATCCCATAAACAACCACCGAACCCAGACACTATTGCATATGCTGGCAAGAGTTTACTGACAGGACCCTGATATAACTTTCTCTTGTGAGGCTATGCCAGTGCCTGGCAAATACAGAAGTGGATGCTCACAGTCATCTATTGAATTGAACACAGGACCCCCAATGAAGGAGCTAGAGAAAGTACCCAAGGAGCTAAAGGGGTCTGCAACCCTATAGGAGAAACAACAATATGAACAAACCAGTACCCCCCCCCCAAGCTTGTGTCTCTAGTTGCATATGTAGCAGAGGATGGCCTAGTAGGCCATCAATTGGAGGAGAGGCCCTTGATCTTGCAAAGACTATATGCCCCAGTACAGGGGAATGCCAGAGCCAGGAAGCAGGAGTGGGTGGGTTGGGGAGCAGGGTTGGGGGAAGGTATAGGAGACTTTTGGGATAGCATTTGAAATGTAAATTAAGAAAATACTAATAAGAAAAAGAATTGACAAATGGGACCTCATAAAATTGCAAAGCTTCTGTAAGGTGCAGTACATTGTCAATAGGACAAAACAGCAACCAACAGATTGGGAAAAGATTGTTACCCATCCTACATCCAATAGAGGGCTAATATCTAATATATACAAAGAACTCAAGAAGTTAAACTCCAGAGAATCAAATAACACTTTTAAAAATGGGGTACAGAGGTAACCAAAGAATTTTCAACTGAAGAATATGGAATTGTTGAGAAGCACTTTAAGAAATGTTCAACATCCTTAGTCAACAGGGAAATGCAAATCAAAACAACCCTTATATTCCACCTCATACCAGTCAAAATGACTAAAATAAAAAACTCAGGTGACAACAGATGCTGACAAGGATGTAGCAAAAGAGAAACACTCCTCCATTGTTGGTGGAACTACAAGCTGATACAAAAACTCTGGAAATCAGTCTTCCAGTTCCTCAGAAAGCTGGACATAGTACTGCCTGAGGATCCAGCTATACCATTCCCAGGCATATACTCAAAAGATTCTTAACATATAACAAGAACACATGCTCCACTATGTTCATAAAAGCCTTATTTATAATAGCCAGAAGCTGGAAGGAACCCAGATGTCCTTCAACAGAGGAATAGATATAGAAAATATGATATGTTTACACAATGGTGTACCACTCAGCTATTAAAAACAATAAATTCATGAAATTTCTAGGCAAATTGTTGGAACTAGAAAATATCATACTGAGTGAGGTAACTCAATCCACGAAAAAAAAAACACAGGGTATGCATTCACTGATAAGTGGATCATAATCCAAAAGCTTATAATGCACAAGCTACAATGAAGTTCAAGAATAAGGAAGACTAAAATGTGGGTGCTTTGGTCCTTCTTATAAAGGGGAACAAAATACTCACAGGAGGAGATAGGGAGACATCAAGTGGAGCAGAGACTGAAGGAAAGCCCATCCAGAGTCTGCCCCATCTGGAGATCTATTCCATATACTGTCACCAAACCTGGTCACTATTGTGGATGTCAGAGAGTGCTTGCTGATAGAAGCCTGATATGACTGTCTCCTGAGAGGCTCTGCCAGAGCCTAACAATTACAGAGGTGGATGTTCATAGCCAACCATTGGAATGAGTATAGGGTCCCCAAAGGAGGAGTTGGAGAAGGGACTAGAGGAGTTGTGGGGATTTGCAGCCTCATCTGGGGAGCAACAGTGTCAACTGGTCAGATTTCCCGAAGCTCCTGAGGACTAGGTCACCAACCAAAGAGTACACATAAAGGGGCATATGGCTCAGGCCACATATGTGGCAGATGATAGCCTTGTTGGACATCAGTAGGAAGAGTGGCTCTTGGGCCTGAGGGGGTTCAATGCTCCAGTGTAGGGGAATGTCAGGGCTGGAAGACAAGACTGGGTGGATAAGTAGGAGAGCACCCTCAAAGAGGCATGGGGAAGGTAAGGATTGGGGATTTCTGGAAGGGAGACCTGGAAAGGGGATAACATTTGAAATGCAAATAAAGAAAATATCCAATAAAAGAAAAAATGTAAAAAAAAAATAAAAAACAACAAAACAACAACAACAACAAAAACAACTCAGGACCTTAACATGAGAGATTAACCTAGCTAGTCCAAGTACATTCAATCACAGACCCTTAGAAATAGACCACTTTCTTTGCATGGAGACATACAAAGACACATAGAGACACAGAAAAACAATTTGAAGAAATCTAGAGCAGTGGATGACCATGTGTGCCCTGCAAAACCAGGCATATGCCAACCTGCAAGATGGTATACACCCTACAAAACTAGGTACTCATGCAAGCCTGAAAGTCTGTGAACACCCCGTGGAAGCAGAACCAGATACCCACAACAGCCTGTATCATTGTAAACACCCTGCAGAACCAAGTCCACATGCCAGCCTGCACAATGGTACATACCCTCTAAAGCAGAGCCAAGTCCACATGCCAGCCTACATGCTTTTTCACACTCTTCAGAAACAGAACCAGGGACCATTGCTAACTTGATAAAATCACCAGAAACCACAAGCCATAGAGGTTGAATTTAGACATCAGTATCTGTAAGAATGGAAACAAATTCATCCCTAGAGTCCCAGAAAGTTCCAGATATACTATTTACTGGGCTCTAGCCTTAGAGATCCCACATAGAGGTGACATGTACACACCCCCAGCCTCCAGATGTTAGGATGAAGGCATTCTTGAGGACCATAACAGCCTATTGTACTCAGTAGAAGATTTTTGCTAACTTTCAGTAGTGTGAGAAAATGTGCGACTTGTTTAAATTTATGGTAGTTTATTATAACAAGAAAATGAATACCAAGTCCCAAAGATAAACACTTCTGAATACTTTCTTACATGCAGGAAGAGAAAAGTCATGTATTCATGAAACTATAATCAGAACATTCAATAGTTCCTAATTCATTTTTAAAATCTTCCCTCATAAAAAAAAAAAATTCAGTGAATACAAGTCTGATAATTAAATGATAGATTCTGGTACTGATATAGGGCCTGATAGACAAAGGCTGGTATCTTTAATAAAGACCTTTCAAAAACATCCAAAAATAAGTATACTATTTAAAATGGATAAAAAATGTGAATAAATATGAGCAGAGTACAATGAAAATAGATAGGTAGATAGATAGATAGATAGATAGATAGATAGATAGATAGATAGATAGATAGATGAGAGAGAGAGAGATACATACCATATGTTTATATATGAAAGTATAATAACTAAACCAATTGTATTACAGGTTACTTAAAACATAATTAAATAAGGCAGATGTCATGATGCATACTTGTAAGCCCAGCATGTAAAAGGCATAGGTAGAAGAATCAGGAGTTTGGGCCAGCCTAGGTCACATAGGACTTTATATCCAAATAACAAAATCACCCTAAACATAGTATTTTAAAACTATCAGAGATAAAATCCAAGAAATAAACTCTTAGCTTATTATGGCTAGTTGTTGGGGTCCACTGCCCGCAGTGGACAGGGTTTCTCTGGAGGAATGGCCCAAAGCTGAAATGAGACTAAGGGACATTAGGAAAGAAAAATCGCCATGGCTACATGGTTGCTGCTCAAAACGACTGTTTAATGACTCACAAGCACTGGGGGTGGGGGTGGGGGGCGGGCGAGGGGGGGCGAGGAAGGAAGGCCGCGCCCCCAGTCTTCTGCACAGGCATTCTGGAGTTTGGCGGGAAGCCTGAAGTATCTTGAGATCTTGCAGGTTTGCGCAGGTGGGCTGGTCGTAGGTGGGCTGGGCGGAGCCAAGGTCCTGGGAGACACATGGAAGCTGCAGGGCCATGGGGCTTATCTCAAGCCTAATTAACAAGACAACAGATGCCGCTGAGTGCGACTTTCTAAGGCTTGGTCATAACACCAGCTGTGCTGGTGGAAGAAGGGGTACCACAGCTAGCAATACAATGCACAAATAAAATGAAGATATTTTATATTTATGAACTAGAAATGTTGTTAACATTTTCTAATATCCCATGTTAATATGGGCCAGTGAAAATGTTCTGTAGGATAATTTAATGATAAATATCTACTTTTAATTGATTCACTTAGAGACATATTAAACTTTCTTTTAATGAGGACATTCTTAAACTTCCATATTAAAGTGCTAAATAAAAAAAGTCATTTTTTTTTTCTGGACTTGAGCATGTAGTTTCAGATAGAGGTGCTATTTTGAGGAAATTGTGGAATTGGCAGGATGTGAAGCCTCACTGAAAGAAATGTAGAGCCAAGAGCAGGCCTTATGTATTGCAGCCCAATCCCACGTCTAAGCTGGAGATTTTCCTCAGCTTCCCAACAGCCAGTGTGCTGTAACCAGAGGCCCCATGCTTGCAGTACACCAGTCCTGAGCCAATCCTTCTCCCACACCTTGCCCACAATGACAGACTATATCCTCTAAAACAGTGCGCCAAAATAACTGGTCGCTAAAGTCAATGTTTTGTCATAGCAATGAAACAGAAGCTAATGAGTATGTATTATATAGAACATTTTCTGAATAAAATAACTGCCATCTTCATTAACCCAGCTATGTCTACATGCCAAAGATCATCACCAGCGGCCTTGTTGGCTATTGAGGTGGTAGAGACAGACACTGGGCCCTTGTGTGATAGTCTAGCCATTGTATGAACTTTTACCTAAATTGGGACAAACATCCATTGTGTCTCTGGGAATGGGTACTTTTGTAGACTAAGGCAGGCTAGGGGAAGGAAGGACTTCATCTATACAACCTTCCAGAGTGATTGATTTAGGGTCAACCACTTTCCAGCCCATAACCCCTTACCCATGCTCAGTACATAAGCTCAATATGCTCATTGGTTCCTTGGAGGGAAGATGGTGTTTGGTTGAATAAAACTTTAGTCTGTATATGATAAATAAAAATGTCCCAAATGGGTCCATATAGTTACATATTTTGTCTCCAGTTGGTAGCACTGTTTGGGGTGGTTTAGGAAGTATGGCCTTTTTGGAAGAAGTATGTCACTAGAGGCAGATTTTGAAAGTTTAAAGACTTGTGCCACTTTGAGTTGTCCTCTCTGCCTCTTCCCGACTATATGCAGCTATGTGTCCTGAGTATGTGCAATTAACTATCACACTCTAACCCAAGATATATGAATAGTAATTACATAGTAGTAAAAAGAAAGTAGGGGGGGTCAACTCTTTTTATTTACTAAGTATATAATTGTCATTCAAAAATATCCTGCCTCAATCTATGAATTAGTTGAATAATAAAACTGCCATTTGTGCTGCTTTGAGAAGGGAAGCGCTACTCCTAATGTGATTAATAACACAACCAGGCAGTTAGTTTGAAGGTCATTGATTCTGGCCTCAATTTTATACTCAGGAACAGAAACACACACATATAAAATAAAATAAAATAAAATAAAATAAAATAAAATAAACCACAGAGAAACTCACGTAAATGCCATGACACTGATTCACTGCACAAGGTCCTATTGCTGTTGCAGCAAGTTATAATGAACTTTTAGTGACCTGAAAACACAAACAGTCGTCCTGTTATAGTTGTACATGCCAGAGGTCATCACTAAGCCTTACAAAGTTAAAAGCACAGTGTCTCTTGAGAGTTGACAGAGATACTTGGTATCCTTGATGTTCGCAGATTTTGAGGGCACCTAAATCCCTTGACTGTAGCCCTTTCCTCACTTCATCCCAAACTTCTACTTCCTCTGTCACATGTCTCTGACTCCTCTGATCTTCCAGCATTAAAACACTTTATCACTACATAGAAGCAATGGGATTACCCAGTGAAGTAGCCAAAGCTCAGATCCTCATGTCAATCACACACGCTACATCCTCTTTGCCATGTACCCCCAGCCTCCAGATGTTAGGATGAAGACATTCCTGAGGACCATAACAGCCTATTGTACTCAGAAGAAGATTTTTTGACAGTCTACATAAAGAAAAAAAAAATCTGTTTGAAGGAATGAAAAATGCTACTTATTCTAAATCAAGTGCCCTTTGCAATAGAGTTTTAAATGACTGCAGAAATGAGTTTGGCTGCTTGAAGGACTTTTTTATTATAATAATTTACAAATCTCATTAAGCTTTGTTATTTTTTTCTCGATTTGAGTGCACAGCTGTCACTAGAATGAAATGAATGAGTAATAGGGGGCACGCCACTGGTGGGAAGAATTCCTGGCTCCTTTTTTATATTTATGATAGGACTATTTTTTCCTTTTCTGAATATTGTACAATAATTAGGTGCCATAAATTGTTGAACTAGTATATATATATATATATATATATATATATATATATATTTCCAATTGATTTCTCTAGATGTCAAAGAACACCTTCTTACACCATCTTGAAATGATTATCGTTTATCCAACACACACACACACAAACAAGGAGTACATGTAATCTTCAGGTTTAAGATGCAGAAATACTTGCCATTTTTCTCTCAAAATCTTATTACTCTGCTAATGAGTCCCTGGTCACTTAACGAACATTGTAAGATTAAATGCACGCGTCAGAGTAGTTGCCCAGAGCCACCAACCTATTTTCCTTTTATGATCACTAACAGTTGTGTTTAGCACAGCATTTGTCACAAGACTCATTATTCATGCTTCCTTGCAGCATGTTGGTAAGAAAGAGTTGAGAACACTTGAGGACCATAACAGCTCAGAACAAAATCACAAGACTAATTTTTTTTAATGAATGGTTTAAACATCTGACTCATATTCTGTAGAAACATTTGACATCATCTGAATAAAGTACAGAAAGAACAACTGTACAACTCAGACATCTACATTAAAGCCAATGGATTTTTGCTGCTTATAACATTATTTGATAATTTCGACAAGGACTTCAAACTGTTGAAATCCACGTGTATGTACATTCGACAGTCATGCTATGTGTTAAATAAAAACCTACATTTAAATTTTTCTTTTTTTTTTGTTTCCTTAATGAGAAATTTCTCTGGTTGTGGCAGCTGCTGAGGACTTTGAGAAATTCATATACCATATTATAATCGTGTTCTTTCCCATTTCCCAACTCCTCCAGGTTCCTTCCTGCTCCCTAACCACCCAATTGCATTTTCTTTCATTTCTTTCTTTTTCCTTCCTTTTTCCTTTCTTCCTTCTTTTCTTTCTTTTTTCTTTAAAAGTTAATAGAAAAAAAGCAATTAAAAAACATAGAGTTCTTCCTCCTGGCAATGGACAAAAAGACACCTTGTTGGTGATGTTGTTCTTATACCAGTTAGGGACAGGGCAGATGGCAGTCCTATGGTCATACTACTTTGATGCTTGCCTTGATGGCCAAAGCTGTTTTATAAGAATCCAATATTGATTGCATCATAGAAGCCAGAGATCTCAAACCAGACCAATGACTCATTGCAATGAACACTAGAAAGCGAAGGTATATGGATAGAGGACTATTCTGTGGCACAAACTGTGACCTACTACAACTTTCACCCTGGGATGTTTTCTATTCTCTGGGAGGTTTTTTGTTTGGTTGTTTGTGTAATTTTGTTTTAAGAGAGGTTTGCAAGGATGAAGTGCAGATATGAGGGATGGTAGACTACGGAACATGGTGTGAAACTCCCAAAGAATGAATAAAATGTTAAAACAAACATATTATTCCACTTGTATTGGTCAGCTACTCTTAAGCAACAGGCTCACCCTAGAGTGCGATTAACATAAGTAGTGTCACTCCATCGAAGAACACTGATAATTTCCCTCTTTCCTCAACTCTCAGCTATACATAGCTTCTTGGTTAAGAATGGGACTTTGTGCCCACTCTCCCTGCTCCATGCTGAGCTTTTGTCTGGCTTGAGTTTGCACAGGTTTTGTGCATGCTGGCACAATCTCTTTGAGTTAATAAGTGTATGTGCCTTACAGTGTCTGAAAATTCTGTGCCCCTAAAATTGTCTGACACCTCTAGCTTTTACAATCTTATTGCCTCCTGGTCCACACAGATCTCTGAGCCTTCAGTGGATGGGTATGATCTGACCATCATGCTAAAGCTGAATATCAACAATAGAAATGGCAGAAATACACAGACTCATGGAAACTAAACAACCCAGTACTGAATAAAAAAATGTGTCAAGATCTAGAACTGCTGTGCCCTTCCCCCAGCCTTGAGCAGGCTAAATAGACCTTAAGTGTTTGCCACAGTTGGTCCTCCACTGACCTAGACCTAGCCAGATTCTTCACCTGCAATTTCTTACAGGAGCAGACTGCTGGCTGAGCTTGCTTTGCAACACAATCCAGCTGAAACAATAGCTGAGTCTGTGGGTTTTCCCTATATAAACGCAGAGCTGAATATTAAACTTTGAGCCTTAAATCAGAAAAAAAAAAATGTGTCAAGGCAGAAATCAAGGAAATTAAAACTTAATTTAATGAAAATGAAAACACAACATTCCAAATTCTACGGGACACAATGTACACAGATCTGAAGTCATAGCATTAAGTGACACATGTCAAAATGGAGAGATATCATATTAATAATGTCTTACTGGCACACCTGAAAGTGTGGGAAACAATAAGAAGCGATACCTCAAAAGAGTAGACAGGAAGAAATAATAAACTCAGGCTTAAGCTGATAAAACAAAAAGTAAGAACTGATTAAATGAAGAGTTGGTTCTTAGAAAAAAATCAATATGATCCATAAATCTTACCAAATTAACCAAAAGAAAGAAATTAACCAAATTAATACAATTAAAAATTAAAAGGGAAACATTACAACAGATAACAGAAACTCAGAGGGGGGAAAAAAAAAACCTGCACTTTTACAATCTATATTCTACCAAACTGAAACCTGGAAGAAATGGATAAATTCTTTGATACATACAACCTACCAATGTTAAAACAAGATAAAAAAAAATAATTTAAACAGATGTATAATCATTACATGAATAAAAGAAGCAATTAAATATCTCCTAACTGAAAAAAGCCTATATAGATTCATCACATAATTCTACACATTCTACCAGACCTTCAAAGAAGTAACTCAAATATTCCTCAAATTATTTCAGCAAAACAGAAACTAAAGGAACATTTCAAAATCATTTTTACAAATCCAGTATTATGCTGTTATTAAAATCACACAAAGACCCAGCAAAAAAGAAAATTATAGACCTATATCACTTATATACACAGATATAAAAGAAATCTCAATTTAAAAATTACAAAATATTATTCACCATGATCAAGTTGGCATCCTCCCACAGATGCAGGGACAGTTTAACACAATAAGCATAATCTGACACATAAACAGATTGGAAGACAAAAATCACATAATCATCTCATTAGATATTTTTTAAAAAGGCCTTTGACAAAATCAAATACCTGTTCATGATTAAAGTTCAGACAAAAAGCACAGAAAACCCATGATACAACCCACAGACCCTAAGAAGTCAAACAAGAAGAAAGACGCAAGTAAAGATGCTTCAAGCACACCTAGAAAGGAGAACAAAATAATCATGTAATTCAGAAGAAGGAAGAGACCAGGGTGGAAAAGGGGAAGGAGAGTTGAAAATGGGGGCAGGACCAGGTGTTGAGGGAGACAGGAAAGAAGCCCAGAGTTCCAGGAGAATGAATGAAAATATGCAGCTGCCAGAGTAAAGGATGGGGGGGAACCTCTGGAAAGTTCCAGAGTCCTGGGATAAGGGAGGCAATGTGGGTGACCTTAGCTGAAATGCCCAAGAGTGGGATATATAATCTAAGGAGTCCACCTTGAGTAGTTAGACAGGGCTCCCAGAGGAGGGATGGGGACACCAACCCACCTCCATATTTGTCAACTCAAAATTTCTCTTATTTCCAATAAATGCATGTTCAAGAATGGAGCAGAGACTGAATGAAAAGTCAACCAGTGACTGACCCAACTTTATATCTATCTCATGGGCTCTCACCAAACCCTGACATCATTACTGATGTTATGTTATGCCTGCAGACAGGAGCCTAACATAGCTGTCCTCTCAGAGGCTCAGCCAGCAGCTGATTGAGACAGATGCAGGTACTTACAGCCAACCATTGGACTAGGGTCATGGACCACTATGGAAGAGTTATGGGAAGGATTGAAGGAACTGAAGAGGATGGCAACACCATTGGAAGACCAACAGTGCCAACGAACCTGGAGCCCAGGAAGTTCCCAGAGACTAAGCCACCAACCAAAAAGCATACACAGGCTGGTCCAGGCCCCTAGCACATATGTAGCAGAGGACTGCCTTGTCTGGCTCAGTGGAAGAGAAGGAGCATAATCCTTTTGAGACTTGATGCCCCAGGGAAGGGGGGTGCCAGGAGAGCACCCTCTCCTAAATGAAGGGGAGACAGGAGGGGGATGTAAATAAATAAAATAATTAATAATAAAAAAGACTGCTGGGGAAACTAAAGATTCAGGGATATATATCAACACAATAAAAGCAATTTACAGCAAGTCCACAGGGAGCATCATAATAAATGGAGAGAGACTGAAAACATTTCCAGGAAAATCAGTAACAGGACAAGAATCTCCAATCTCCCCATATGTAATCAATAAAGTACGTGAAGTCTTAGCTAGAGGAATAAGACAACTTAAGGAGATCAAGGGAATACAAATAGGAAGGAAGAAGTCAATGAATCCTTATATACTGAAATACAATTTTATACATAAAAGGCCCTAAAGACTGTGTTAGGAACATCTACAGTGGGTAAGTATTTGAATTTTAAAACTATCAGCACTACCCTAAAGGCATTGACTAGATTGACTTCTTCCTGCTTTGAATTGTGTTCTACAAATTCACATATTGAAAGCGTAATGCAACACTAAAAAGTAAATTTTCAAGGATTACATAATGGAGGTGCTGCCCTCAGGATAGATTAGAGCATTCATTGTGCGGAGAGGACTCATCACTTGGAGAATAGGTTCTTCAGTAAAGAATGCTTAGCGAATTCTCTTCTCGCCCTCCTCCCCCTTCCTTCCCTTCATCCTTCTCATTGACCCAAGCCCTATCACGAGAGGTTAATAAAATATGACAGTCTTTACTAGGTGTCATCAACTCAACTCTTTTGACCTCCCCATACTTCAAAAAATTGAGTTAATGAACTCTGTTCATTTCTCAAATATCCTCTTGCAGTTGTCCAAATGAGCAAAGACAGCTGCATTATAGGCACATAGTGTAGTTAACGTAGAGGTAAACCAAGTGACTCTTTTTATTAACTACTTGACATAGTTTGAATTTTTATATATCTTACATTTATTACCTTCTTAAATGTAAATTATAGGCTCCCATATTGTGTTCAGCTTTTAGTCTTGACAAGGACACATCACTAGGTGGCAGAAGTTTAAATATTCTATCCTATTCTTCATCTAATTTGCCCATTTAATATTCATAATGAAACAGCCTGATACACATGTGTTATTATAAGAAACTTACATGAGGAATAGCATGGATTTTTAGCCACAGGGGCTTGCTCGAATTGAATGAGAGGTCCATCTTTTCAGTAGAAATTGTTCCTTTGTTGCTGTTTCCCTTCCTATGAGTGAGACTGGCAGTCAGTACACATGTTTCCTCTGACTATAATGAAACACCTGACCAGAACAATGCACCTTTTTTTTTAGTTCACAGTTCTAAAGGCTAATAGCCCAAGATCAAACATAGCCATTTACCCATCTTCTGTCTCAGCCACATCATAAAATTTGCTATTGCAATATTAGGATTATACAGAAAAATAAGGGAGTACAAAAAAAGACTTGGAGCCAGAGGGCTGGGAAGGGCCTGAAGTGACCTTCCACTGTGCCCCACCTCCTATCACTGACACACTAAGGAACAATTGTCCCACACATTAATTTGGGGAGAATAAGCTATATCTAAACTATTGGTACTAAAACCTATGGCAACAAAGTGGGTAAACAACCCTACCCATGGAGTCAGAATCCTCCCCACTCATGGAGTCAGAGTCCTCCCCACTCATGGAGTCAGAGTCCTCCTCAATCATGGAGCCAGAGACTCCCCTTATCATTTTACTTGACAGGAATCAAGGAAGAAAAGCCAACTTATCTATGGTTGTAAAGCTAGACCATAAGCCAGATTTCTTTAGGTGACTTTTTTATTTTTTCCTCACAGTACTGGCATGGAAGAATGACTGGTACTTACAAAGAAAAACATTAGGAAAAGATGCAGAGTAAAAAGCATAGCAGTACATGAATTCTAGGCTGAAACCTGCCCAAGGTCCATCTCTCCCTACATGTCCCCTGACATGAGCACTGGAATCAGCATGCTCCTCCTTTCTTTGTTTAAAATAGTATGAGTTCAGATACTTAGAAGAGGACGATGTCTTAATTATGCTTTTACTGCTGTAAACAGATACCATAACCAAAGCAGCTCTTATAAGGACATTTAATTTGGGATGGCTTTCAGAGGTTCAGTCCATTATCATCAAGGTGGGAACATGGCAGCATCCAGGCAGGCATGTTTTGGGAGGAGCTGAGAGTTCTACATCTTCATCTGAATGCTGCTAGCAGAATACTAGCTTCCAGGCAGCTAGTATGAGAGTCTTAAAGCCCACACCCACAGCGACACACCTACTCCAACAGGGCCACACCTACTCCAACAGGGCCACACCTACTCCAATACGGCCACACATTCTAATAGTGCCACTCCTTGGGCCATGACAGATGGGGAAGAAGAGAAACAGAGACTGTATTTCTAAGATAAAGGTAACTGGGATTTCAGAGAGGAGTAATTGCTTGATCATGGAGATGGGAACTGAAGAGGAGGCAAGAAACGATATAAAGAGATGTAACAGAAATCAGTTTGTCATTCAGTGTTCACATGACAGATATGGCACTGAAAAGCCCCCTTCTCTAAACTAAGAATGGCTAGGGACTATGGTTCATATTTTGCATTTTGAATGTGACCAGGACACCAGAAATGAAAAGCCACATGTTTGTTCCCTGGTATTAGTGTCCTAAAATGTGCATCCATTTCTGTGATAAAAACCTCACTCCTAAATGTAGGTGTGCTGTGTCAGATCCCACTGAACTCTTCCTAGAGCTTCCATGCCACTGACTGGCTCCCAGCCTAAGTACCCTTCACCTTGACTTGTTCTGTGTTCACTGTAACATAACGGCACGGATTCACGGCCAGGCTTTGGTTCTAAATGAGCCTTTCTCCTTCTATCAGCATCCTCACCTTGCAACTCAGTTTGCTTGTCAGTTCTATTTCTAGAACAGGCTTCAAAAGCTCATTTTTAGAATAATGAAAATGAGCATTGTTTCTAACTCTCAGATGAAATCTGACACATCTGGATAAGTGAACTAGTTATCAACCAAGGCACTTTTTGAGCTCTTACTCCATCGAGGCTGTTCCGATGTCAAGAAAAGTAGAGCCAGTAACTCTAAGCAGTGCCACAACATTCTTTTCCACGGAGACTGACAAGCACTTCCTCTTCTACACTTTGTGGTTCTTTCTTTCTTCTCCTACCCAGATCTACCTACACTGTGGTGGAATTGCTCTCCTTCATTCCTTTCCTGGCAGGACTAGAAGCAAAGGTCTTCTCTGTGATGGACCTTGCATGGCCCACATGGAGGCTCAGGAAACCTTTTTCATGACTGACATGGACTCTATTCGTTAGGTACAGGCTTACAAGTACACTATGCAGCAGTTCTGTTGAGACCACTGAGACCTACACAGGTGATCTTGTTGCCTGGGCCTGAATCAGAAAGAGGTGAAACTCATCTCTCCAGCCAGTGGAGGGAAGGGCACTTGCACACTCTTCCATAGCCTGTCTTCTCTGGAAGAGACACTTTCATCCAACCAGTAGTCACCTGATCTTCCAGTTTAAGCAAAGGAAAATGGAGCACAATCCACTAACCATTTTCAGTTTTGTCTATCGTGGCTGTCACTTTTCTTCTTTCTTTGCACTCAGCAATCTAGGTAGAAGGAATTCACAAAGAACCCAAACAGCCATTTGAAAAAAGAGATGAATAAAACTTTGTATACCTTAATTACATTTCTGAATATTCTCAGATTGCTTGAGCCTGGGAGCAACATTGTGAGAAAGAAACCCTGCAAACCCCTAGGGATCAGAGGTCAGCTACTGTTATTTCCTTTCATACACCCGAGATTGTCTTGTCCAGAGTAAGGCTTACCACACCAGTTCTCTGGAGACCCCTCCCAGAACTCCAGGCTCATATTTCATAGTCCAGTTGGCAGCTTTCATTTTTCAATTAGTTCAGCAAATATTTATTGACACTTATTATTTGCCAGTCATGATGTCCACAGTCCTAGAAAAAGATTGATTGTTTTATAGCAGTGGTAAAAAGTAACAACCAGACTGGAATTAAATTTGTTTGCGCAGTCAATGATAGCTTACTTCAATGAGCATGCCTCTGAAGGCCAATCAGAACACACAGATTCAGGCAAGGGCGCCATGGCTTGCCCTCTGATCTGTAGATACTGTGGGATCAACGAAAGAGCTATTGAAAGATTTTGGGAAGAGGGCTGCTTGAGATGAGAAGGATGCCTTCAAGTATGTGTCTGAATCTTGGGTAACTGAAAGCTGGGTGTGCTTTTGGTATGTCATTCCCTAAGGAGAAATGAGTGTGTGCTATATGATCAACATTTATGCACATAGAGACATTATAAAAGAAAAAAAAAAGGTGTAGACACATCTCAAGATGACCTTTGTCTTGACTGCTGCTCGTAGTATTGTCAAATTTAAAGCTGGTATCTCCAAGAGTGAGCAGACCTGTGAGTGTGTCTTCTAGCTTACACATTGTGTATAAAGCAACCAGCAGTTAGTGCAATGAGTTTCAGTGAGTCATCTGACAGCCAGAAACGATAGTAGGAAATTATTAAGGAAGACAGCAGCTACATAACAAAAATGGATGGTAGCAGGACATGGTGGCTCACGTAGTTTCAGGCTTTTGAAGGCAAAGAAGTACTGAGAGTTCAAGAACAGCCTAGGCTGTATAATTATTCCAAATGAGTAATGGCATACAGTGTGAGACCTTCTCTCAATACATACATACCTTCTGAAAAGAAAGAAAATTGCTACAACTCTAACATAGTAGCATTTATGTTGATTTCTAGAGCCATCTGTGCCTTGCTGAGACCAAGTCCTTTATGCAAGTGATAGAAAACCACTTGAGAAGATGGTGGTGGTGGAGGATACATACTACTGGAAGCTTTGGATTGAATTCTACCACCAGCTCATCCAACTGACACACTTTTGTTTCTGCCCCTCCACAACGCCTATAGCATATATTATTGACACCGTTCCTGTAAGATGAGTGGGGATTGCCTTTCTCAAACTGAGCATGGCAATTATCTTTGCTCTAGTCAGTGTCAAGGGTATAGTAAGGTTTTTTGAAACTCATTGTGAGACTTTGAGTTCTTCCTGGAACCCATGGAGTTTCAATGTCAAGAATAGCCTATCAAAGTGGTTTGCCAAAGCAGCATTACTAGTGATGCAAAAATGACCTATGACAGAAAGGGCTGGTTCCGTACTCCGATAATTGTCCTAAACCATCCAGGCCAGTGCTGGAAATGCCAGTGTGCTACGCTGAAATTTCATCTTCTAACATAGGTTGCAAGTTGAATAAGCTGAAAGCAAAGACTGATCATCCATCAAGTAAGAAGCTAAAAGGTGGCTCTAAATTCTAGAAATCTGGTGATCTCTAGATTTTGAAATGGTCCCAGCAAGTCCATATGTGGAAATCTTCTCTAACTGCTCTCTGGGTTGTTTTGATATTTTTGGTAGGACAAATGGTTGCATGAGTGTCATTGAAGCCATAGACAAGAAGGCTGCTGGAACTGGCAAGGTCACCAAGCCTGCCCTTCAAAAAATTTCAGAAGCTAATGTATTATTCCTCACTTCTGAGTTTTAATCAGAAGGTCTCCACTTCTGTATTTGCCAGGCACTGGCATAGCCTCACAAGAGACAGCTATATCAGGGTCCTGTCAGCAAAATCTGATGCTCACAGTTATCTATTGGATGGAACGCAGGGCCCCGATGAAGGAGCTAGAGAAAGTACCCAAGGAGCTAAAGGGGTCTACAACCCTATAGGAGGAACAACAATATGATCTAACCAGTACCTCCCAGAACTTGTGTCTCTAGTTGCATATGTAGCAGAAGATGGCCTAGTTGGCCATCAATGGGAGGAGAGGCCCTTGGTCTTGTGAAGATTATATGCTCCAGTACAGGGGAATGCCAGGGCCAGGAAGCAGGAGTGGGTGGGTTGAGGAGCAGGGCAGGGGGAGGGTATAGGGGACTTTCAGGATAGTTTTTGAAATGTAAATGAAGAAAATATCTAATTGAAAAATTTGAAAAAAGAATCCCACCATATTCCATCTGAACCCGCCAGAGGCCTCCAAGGGCCCTAGAGTACTATCCATGTTGTAGGACCTCGGGATCACCTGGGATCATGGGTGAGTGGAAAACAACTTCAGCTCAAAAGGATCACTGAGGGTCTTGTGCCAGCAGGAACAGGGACAAAGGAACCCTGGCTGACCAGAGGCTGGGATCCATTCCGGTCTGGGGCCAGCCCTGCCATCTTCAGCTTGAACCTGGCCGAGGGCACCCAGGGCCCCAGAGGACTCTTCATGCCGCAGGACCCCTAGCACACCCAGGACCTTGTGATCACTGGAGAGCACATGGGCGACAGAAGTAACAGAGATTCTTGGACAGGGTCCTGTCGGGCCTTCATCCTCAGCCAGGAGGCAGAGCTGAGACTCAGACCCCTGGGCACCTTCCTTGCCAGAGGAGAGTCAGCCTACAGGGAGGGTTCTGACCCCAGGACTCTGGAATAGATCAGAGCTCCAGACTTCTGGACACCTGCCCTGCAAGAGGAGAGCTTGCCTGCAGAGAGTACTCTGACCACTGGGACTCAGGTGAGAGTGGGACTCCCAAGAGTGCTGACAGAGGCTAACAGAATCACAGGAGGATCAAGCTCCAGCCAGAGACAGATTGAACATTAACACCAGAGATTACCAGATGGCTAAAGGCAAACATAAAAATCTTACTAACAGATCGTACATCAGAACCAAGTACTTCCATCACAGCGAGTGCTGGATATCCCAGCACACCTGAGAAACAAGAAACGAATTTAAAATCATATATCATGATGGTGGTAGAAGATTTTAAGAAGGGCATTAATAATTCACTTCAAGAAATACAGGATAACACTGCTAAACAGGTAGAAGTCCTTAAAGAACTACAGGCAAACACTGCAAAACAGGTAGAAGTACTTAAAGAAGAAACACAAAAATCCATTAAAGAATTACAGGAAAACAAAATGAAACAGGTGATGGAATTGAAAAAACCATTCAAAATCTAAAAATGGAAGTAGAAACAATGAAGAAAACACAAAGGGAACTAACTATGGAGATAGAAACCCTAGGAAAGAAATCAGGAACCATAAATGTGAGCATTAGCAACAGAATACAAGAGATGGAAGAGAGAATCTCAGCTGCAAAAGATTCCATAGGGAACATAGACACAACAGTCAATGAAAATGCAAAATGGAAAAAGTTCCTAACTCAAAACATCCAGGAAATCAAGGACACAATGAAAAGACCAAACCTATAGATAATAGGAGTAGATGACAGTGAAGATTTTCAACTTAAAGTGCCAGCAAATATCTTCAACAAAATTATAGAAGAAAACTTCCCAAACCGAAAGAAAGAGATGCCCATGAACATACAAGAAGCCTACAGAATTCCAAATAGACTGGACCAGAAAAGAAATTGGGGAAGAAGAGGATCGGCCAGACCAGGAACATAAATGGGCTGAGAAAGAAATTAGGGAAACAACACTCTTCACAATAGTCTCAAAGAATATAAAATATCTTGGTGTGACTCTAACTAAGGAAGTGAAAGATCTCTATGATAAGAACTTCAAGTCTCTGAAGAAAGAAATCCAAGAAGATCTCAGAAGATGGAAGGGTTGGAAGGGTCTCCCATGCTCAGGGATTGGCAGGATCAATATAGTAAAAATGGCTATCTTGCCTAAAGGAATCTACAGATGTAATGCAATCCCCATCACAATTCCAACTCAATTCTTCACTGAGTTAGAAAGGGCAATTTGCAAGTTCATCTGGAATAATAAAAAACCTAGGATAGCAAAAACTATTCTCAACAATAAAAAAACCTCTGAGGGAGTCACCATGCCTGAACTCAAGTTGTACTACAGAGCAATTGTGATAAAAACTGTATGGTACTGGTACAGCAACAGACAGGTAGATCAATGGAATAGAAATGAAGTCCCAGAAATGAATCCACACACCTATGGTCATTTGATCTTTGACAAAGGAGCTAAAACTATGCAGTGGAAAAAAGACAGCATTTTCAACAAATGGTGCTGGAACAACTGGCGGTTATTATGTAGAAGAATGGGAATTGATCCATTCTTATCTCCTTGTACTAAGGTCAAGTCTAAGTGGTTCAAAGAACTCTACATAAAACCAGAGACACTCAAATTTATAGAGGAGAAAGTGGGGAAAAGCCTCTAAGATATGGGCACTGGGGAAAAATTCCTGAATAGAACAGCAATGGCTTGTGCTGTAAGATCAAGAATTGACAAATGGGACCTCATAAAGTTGCAAAGCTTCTGTAAAGAAAAAGACACTGTCAATAAGACAAAAAGGCCACCAACAAATTGGGAAAAGATCTTTACCAATCCTAAATCAGATAGGGGACTAATATCCAACATATATAAAGTACTCAAGAAGGTGGACACCAGAAAATCAAATAACCCCATTAAAAAATGGGGCAAAGAGCTAAAGAAAGAATTCTCAACTGAGGAATACAGACTGGCTGAGAAGCACCTGAAAAAAATGTTCAACATCCTTCATCATCAGGGAAATGCAAATCAAAGCAACCCTGAGATTCTACCTCACACCAGATCTAAAATTCAGGTGACTGCAGATGCTGGCATGGATGTGGAGAGAGAGGAACACTCCTCCATTGCTGGTGGGATTGCAAGCTTGTACAACCACTCTGGAAATCAGTTTGGTGGTTCCTCAGAAAATTGGACATAGTACTAACGTAGGATCCTGCAATACCTCTCCTGGGCATTATCCAGAAGATGTTCCAACTGGTAATAAGGACACATGCTCCACTATGTTCATAGCAGCCTTATTTATAATAGCCAGAAGTTGGAAAGAACCCAGATGTCCCTCAACAGAGTAGTGGATACAGACAATGTGGTACATACACACAATGGAGTACTACTCAGCTATTAAAAACAATGAATTTGTAAAATTCCTAGGCAAATGGATAAATCTGGAGGGTATCATCCTGAGTGAATTAACCCAATCACAAAAGAACTCATATAACATGTACTCACTGATGAGTGGATATTAGCCCAGAAACTTAGAATACCCAAGATACAATTTGAAAAACACATGAAACTCAAGAATGAAGCCCAAAATGTGGGCACTTTGCCCCTTCTTAGAATTAGGAGCAAAACACACATGGAAGGAGTTTCAGAGATCAAGTGTGAAGCTGAGACAAAATGATGGACCAACCAGCGACTGCTGCAGCCAAGGATCCATCCCAAAATCAGCCACCAAATGCAGACACTATTGCATACACCAGCAAGATTTTGCTGAAAGGGCCCTGATATAGCTGTCTCGTGTGAGGCAATGCCAGTGCCTTGCAGACACAAAAGTAAATGCTTAGGGTCAGCTATTGGATGGAACATAATGTTTCCAATGAAGAAGCTAGAGAAAGTTCCCAAGGAACTGAAAGGGTCTCTAACCCTATAGGTTGAACAACAATATGAACTAAACAGTACCCCCAGAGCTCGTGTCTCTAGCTGCATATGTAGCAGAAGATGGCCTAGTTGGCCATCATTGGGAAGAGAGGCCCCTAGGTCTTTCAAACTTTATATGCCCCAGTACAGGAGAAAGCCAGGGCCAAGATGTAGGAGTGTGTGGGTAGGGGAGCAGAGCAGAGGTGGAGGAGGGTATAAGGGGCATTTAGGATAGCATTTGAAATGTAAATGAAGAAAAATCTAATTTTAAAATGACAAAAAAATCATCTATTTCTTTTAATACAACATGGTATTTTTAAGCATTCCATTAACATTTTCAGAATAAAAAAAAAAAAAGAACCCAGATGTCTCTCAACAGAAGGATGGATATAGAATATGTGGTACATTTACACAATGGAGTACTACTCAGCTATTAAAAACAATGAATTCATGAAATTCCTAGGTAAATGGATGTATCTGGAGGATATGATCCTGAGTGAGGTAACCCAATCACAAAAGAAGTCACTAGATATGCACTCACTGATAAGTGGATATTAGCCCAGAAACTTAGAATACCCAAGATACAATTTGAAAAACACAAGAAAATCAAGAAGGAAGACCAACATGTTGATACTTCATTCCTCCTTAGAATAGGGAACAAAATACTCATGGAAGGAGTTACAGAGGCAAAGTTTTGAGCTACGACGAAAGGGTGGACCATCCAGAGACTACTCCACCCAAGGATCCATTCTATAATATGCCACCAAACACAGACCCTATTGCATATGCCAGCAAGATTTTGCTGAAAGGACCCTGATATAGCTGTCTCCTGTGAGGCTTTGATAGTCCCTGAAAAATACAGAAGTGGATGCTCACAGTCATCTATCCGATGTAACACAGGATCCCCAATGAAAGAGCTAGAGAAAGCACCCAAGGAGCTGAAGGGGTCTGCATTTCTATAGGTGGAACCACAATATGAACTAACCAGAACCCCCAGAACTCATGTCTCTAGCTGCATATGTAGCAGAAGATGGCCTAGTTGGTCATCATTGGGAAGAGAGGCCCCTTGGTCTTGCAAAATTTATATGCCCCATTACAGGGAAATGCCAGGGCCAAGAAGTGGGAGTGGGTGGGTAGGGGAGCAAGGCAGGGGGGATTTAGGGGACTTTCAGGATAGCATTTGAAATGTAAATGAAGAAAATATCTAATAAAAAATGAAAAAAGGAAAAAATTTTAAAAAATAAGCAAGTTCTCACAACAGTTTGCCTCAATTATTTATTTAATTTTCTAATTTTCACATAAAAGTAAAAGAAAAATTAGTTAATAATAATAGTACATGTCAAATCCTTCAAAATGAAAGGAAAATGTTCTGTGGACTCTGTGTTTGTGTGTGTGTGTGTGTGTGTGTGTGTGTGTGTGTGTGTGTTTGAATAGCTTTTAAAATAAGCATGTTTCAAAGGAAATAACACTGTCCAAAATCCGTACAGAATTTTGAAACTCATTATTTAAAATCTTAATGAGAAATGAGGGAAAACTCTAAGATCTTTCCTTGTTGGCTTAAACCTTCTGGTTACTGTAGCTACAGTTGCTATAACAAATTCCACAATCTAGAAAAATTATTCTATGTAAATGTTTTCTCATCTGGAGATTGGAAATACGCCATCAAAGTGTCACTACACTCTGAAGTGCCTATCCTCAGTCAGCAAGAGCTAACTTGTCCCTGTGTCTTCACCAAATAATTCACTGAAGAGAAGCATGACTTGAGTCACTATGTATGAGCCAATTCCTTCTTTCTGTGAGAACTTCAGACACTAGATTAGGACCTGACTTGCACTTATGACTAGACTGTAAAGAAATGGATGTTAGGACTTCAACATATATTTTGTGGAGAGATTCAATATAGCCTATCATCTGAAATATATAGCCAACCATAGAGTAGAAGGAATATCCCCAGAATGTTGATAATATTAGCAAGATACAACCTATACCAGTCAGACTTTCACAGGAATTTTCTTTCCTAAAAGGTCTTCTTCCCCAAAGTTCATTTCTCAGAGTAATTCACAACCACAAACAGCAATGTGATACTCCAAAGGTTACCAGTGAAGTTTGTACCAGTAGGAAGCTCAGGCTTCTATTGCAAGTATTTTAATATCAAACCCTGCCTCTCCCCAGCCCTGTTTCACCCTCTCCTCATTTAGAGTCCAAAAACAGTCCCTAATGTATTTCCCAAACACTAATCTCCATCTCTAAGATGATTAGTTCCTAGGGGATCCAGTCCATGACTCTTCTGAAGCAGATTATGATTATATTGGAAAAAAAAATAAATAGAACTAAATCTGATTAGACTGTTATATTATTTATCAGTTCACAGAAAATGGTATTCCCACAAGGTTACAAAACTGGAATGGAGTGTTTGCATTTCCTTTGAACAATAGTGCTTTGCATAAATAGTTTATCATAGGTCAGAAATTTGAGTCCCTTATGGGCTGTTTGCATGAAGTTAGCACATTTAGATACTCTCTAAGAGATGATGTCTATTTAAGCTGTCATGAAGTATGGAGTTTTCAGCTCTTGATAAATTATCCCCAGGGTTCAAGTGAGATGAGCATATGGTGTTTAATAGAACATGAACTCAACAAGAAAACTGCTCAGGATGCAACAACCTTGCCTATCTGGAAAGGCAGATGTGGTCACATTTTCCTGCCCTCATTTCTTGTAGATGTTGATAATATGAACACTCCACACATCAATGAGATTGTCCTTGTGCTCTTATTGAAAGCCTATTTCTAAGCATGAAAGACAAAACTTTCCCTACAAGCTACACTGAAGACTCAGCATTACCAGGCATGTGGGCTGAGGGAATCTAATCAGCAACCAAATCTTGAAGTACAGGCTGTGCTCCTGAATCTAAGTCCCCACTGCCACTTTATCTACAGATTATGAATATGTACTTCCTCTGTTTAATCAAAAAGTGATGGTGCTTTGTCTTGGCTTCATGCTTTTTGTTATTTTGAATAAATCCAAGTCATAATCGAACAGGTAGCTTGCCATGTAGACTATGCTATGCTAATAGAACACTCTAAGCCTACACCCATTTCAATCCATATAAACATTCACACATAGGCATTCATACACAACGGAAAGGGAAGAGAGAAAACAACTTCCTAACAAGTCTCCATCAACACCAGAGTCATGTACAAACTTTCTAATGAGCTAGTCAAGTGACCTTTCACTTGATTTCACATGAAAGGATTTTAATCACTGTGATGAGATGCGGCTTCCTTGAAGTTATACAACACTCTTAGAGGACAGATGAAGAGGAGAGGACAGATAGTGCCTTCTGTTCAGACTTCCAGAAATAGTTATACCAAGCATTAGGCACAGAGACTGCAGTAGTGTGTGTGCTTGCCTAGCTCATGGATGTCAATCTACTCAGGACCATCGATCCTCAAGTCATCTTGCAGTGAGAAAGCAGATTCATGTTGCTGCTTCAGTTTCGTTTTCTAGTCAGTCTAGGATGGTTACATTCAAACAATGGTCCCTATCATCTTCACAGTTATGACTATAAATATATATATATATTTTTTTTCCCACAGGCTCTCTTTTCCCATCCATATTATAACAGAGTGATAACAAGTCGTTTATGACCAGCTGTCTGAATTAACCTGGACCCCGAGATCTCTCAGACACTGGACTACCAACCAGGCAGCATACATACACCAGCTGATGGGAGACCCCTTCCCCCCCCCAACACATATACAACAGAGGACTGCCAGGTCTGGGTTCAATCAGAGATGTGCCTAAGCCTCAAGAGACTGGAGGCCCCAGGGAATGGGGAGGTCCGGTAGGGTGGGGATGGAAGGTGGGGGACATCCTTGTGGAGATGGGGTGGGGGGATATGTAACATTCAGAGGGTGAACTGGAAGGGGGATAAAATTTGGAATGTAAAAAAAATATTCAATAAAATTAAAAATAAATAAATAAAACGAAGACAAAGACAAAAACAAAATCACGTCATTTATGGAGGGAGCAGTCTGTGCACTGTGATCAGAATAGCTCCACACAGTGTGTGTTCCTCTGAAAGGACAACGCAAGTTACACAGCAAACAATCTCTAACATGGCAATCCACCCTAAACTCAAGTTTTTAATAATCTATCCGAAGTGTAAAAGTACATATTCAAAAGTACAGACATGGATTTTCTAATATCTACATATCTTTCTGAAATAACTTCCTTATTGGGGATTAAGTAATATTGTGTGTTCTAGACCTTAGACATGATGGGTAATCTACAGTGTTATGTATTAGATGTGAACTAGATGACTAGATGTAGGAAAATTAGAATATGATATCCTCAGTTGAGTTTTCAATGACTTTTTGCCGTAATATTTTTGTGGATTTTTTTTTGCTCCAGCAGAATGTTTCCATTTTTTTGAAACAAATTGTCTTTTCCCCTCATCCATGGTGAGTCTCTCTGTGCCTGCTATACCACAATGAGTGAAGTAGGTTGAGCCCTTACTTTTATCCCAGCTAATCAGCAATTACTCAGGCATTAAGGCAAGGGACCCTATTACTGCTGCTTCTGTGCTCAAGAACCAAAGCAGAAGAGTCTGACTACAATTGTTTCATTGCTCATGGACAGAAGCAGAGACGCAATCCTTACCATAGATAGGGTGCATGCATAGACTAGTATGGTCATTTGAGTAGGTATGGCCTCCATATACTCATGTTTGGATGCTTGGCCCATGAGAAGTGGCAGTATTAGGAAGTGTGGTCTTCTTGGAATAAGTATTGCCTTGTTGGAGTAGGTAAGGCCTGGTTAGAGCAGGTGTGGCTTTGTCGGAGGAAATGTGTCACTATGGGGAATGGATTTTAAGATCTCCTATGCTCAAACTCCACCCTGTGTGGCACACAGTCTCCTTTTGCTGCCTTTGGATCAAGATGAAGAACTCTTGGCTCCTCCAGCACTATGTCTGCCTACATGATGTCATGCTTCCCATCATGATGATAATGGACTAAACCTCTGAAACAGTAAGCCATCTCCAAGACAATATTTTCCTTTATAAGAGATGCCTTGGTTATGGTCTTCCTAGGAGTGGAAACCTTAAGAAGGGGAAGGCTAGAGAAATAACCAATGATGGCACCCTAAAACCAAGCTAATCGCAAATACTTTTAAAGATAATGGCACTTGTCCCCAAGTGTTCCTCTTCATGTATTTGTTAATGCTTGCAGATAATCACTGGCTTTGTTTTGCCTTGGACTTTTCCCCTGTCTTTTAATTCTTTAACTGATAGAGAAAAGAGCCAACCTAGCCTTGCTGGCATCAGTTAGTATTAGCTGTCAACTCGACATGTAAAAGGCAAGCCTCTTTGTACACCTGTGAGGGTTTATCTAGATTAAAATTAGTCTCTGAGAAGGTCTCTTGTGAGGGATCATCTTGATTATATGAGGTGAGATGAGAATATCCATCTAAATTGTGGGCAAGATCATTCAGTCACTGGTCAAGGCATCCCAGACTGTGGAGAGCAAGCTGAGCATGTATGTATTCATCCACTCCTCGCTTGTTCTGTCTGGGAACATAACTGCTTCAAGCTCCTTTCTGAGATTTTTCTGCAGGGATGAACTGTCTGTAACTTGAAATTCTAACTATGTAAACCCTTTTTCTCTTAAGTTCTTTTTTTCTTTCTTTTTTTTTTTTTCAGCGTATTTCATCACACCAGCAGGAAAAGTAATTAAAGCAGATTTGTTGAACTTGCATTCCCCACTTCAAATTCCATCTAGGAAAACAGCAAAAGGGATCTTAGTCACTGGGGAAAATAAGTGCCCCAGATCTTCAGTGAGTCTATAAGGGCAGTTCCTACGGTGAAGCAGGCCAATTTAGACTATGCTGCTGAACTTAAAACAGTCAGTGCTGCCAGCTACTGTGAGCAAAGATTGCCCTGGGCTTGTACTGCAGTGGTATGGCAATCATCAGGTCAACCCCATAGGTAGGGCCTTGCCTTTGGTCTAAGTGGGGCCCAGGTTCTACAGCAACTCCAGATGTCATAGTGTCAAGAATGACACCAAAGAAGTTAGTGGCTTTGCAAGGTAGATTGTTTTTGGTTTTGTTTCTGTTTGTTTTTTTTTCCCCGATTGAAAAGATACAATTTTTTTTACTTCCCCATTAGCTTAAAGTTTAAACAGCTTTTAAACAGCTGCCAACTTGCTGGGCAATAACTAGACATACATGGTATTTCATATGGATCACTCAGACATTTTCAGAATAACTAAGTTTCCAGATCTTTCCTCAATAGTTGGATAATATATATCATAGCCAACAGGTGTATCTTATAGCACAGTCTACAGAATGGCTGCTCTTAAGAACATTAAGGAAAATGATACTAAGTGGCCTCAGGTGCAGCCACACATAGAAGAGGATTTGCTGTGGAATCTCACTGACAACTTCAGTTTGACATGCCTCTAAAAGGGAGTATGAAGAGGTATGGAACATATGTTCAATTAAAATTAAAAGTTTTCAAAACTGAAGCTTCAAGAAAGATAATAACCCACTGTTAACTGTTTATTTAAATTTTTCTTGCCTGACCATAACTTTTAAAGATCAAACAAAATAATAGCATCCTAATGATTACATTAAGAAAAAGAATTATTAGAATATCAATATTATGAAGCAAACATGAATATTATAAAGAAAAGGAGGATACCTATACCTTAGATCATATAGAGATATAAATATAATTAAATAGGTATATAGTGTTTGATGTTATAATAATGCCATAAGAGATGTCTTGGTGTCTTCTATAAAGAAAACCTTGTGGTGTTATAAACACCTATTTATAGTGTGATGTCAACCATGCAGAAACAAAGTGCACAAGATTTAACAACTTGTCAAAGCAGGTGTTGTTCTCTAGAGTCAAAATATCCATGTGTAAAACTTGATTCTCCCCCCCCCCCAGGAAAAACTAGCCTGAAAACAATGCTTTGATAATTAGGAACACTGATGAGTTACTGAAACTTTGTTTTATAAACTAAGAGCAAAATACAGAAAAAGCTTAAAAGGTGCAACCATTTGGGTTGGAAAAAATACATTTAAAAATTTTAATACAAAAAATTAAAACAACAATTTCATTTTTTTCCAAAAGATTACAATATGAAACAATGGAACCCAGCTACTGATAGTGGGACAAGATCACAGCAGGTCTCTCCTCTCGCTTAACCTATCCCTCAACCTGTAGAAGCCTGGGAATTTTTACATCAAATCGTTTTTTAAGAATAAAAGTATGCTAATAATTTAAACTTCTCCTCTCTTATACTAGCTCACCGAATTCCCTTAGCCATTTTCAAAGAGGGCCAGTGAGTCCTCTTAGTAAAGGATGTAGGGAATACAGATACCTCTTCCCTTAAGTGAGCCTCCACTGAGAATAGACTTCTTCTCATTGCTTTTGATTCATAATTTAACTAAAGAGAAACTCATTATCCAAACAGAGCTTAAATTTATCTCCCTGTTTAGATTTATTCTCTGCATTAGAATGTATTCATAAATCTAACTAGAGGCTTAAATAACGCTTACTTTATGCTGAGGACTAGCCACACAATATCAGAAAACCTTGTGCCTGATATTTAGATTAGCTATCACAAAGCCAATTTACATAAACTTTAAATACATTTAAAAAAGAGGTTATGGACTGTATTAGTAAAACAGGTCTTGCATCAGTGCTCTCATATCGGCATAAGTTACACACTGGCTAGCATTTGATGTGTTATTAATAGTAAAACTGACATCAACAAATACTATCCGCATGTACCAGATGTTCAAATAAGCTTATCTCAGGCTCCTGCCCTACAGTTTAGGATGCTAAGTATCAATTACTACAGAAAGTGATGATGCTAGGAAATGAAAGGAAGAGTGATTCTGTCCTTGTAGCACACCTCACTGCGAAGGATTGCTACAAGTTCTCTGATGTTTGTCAACTGAGGAAGAATTCAACTTTGAGCTGGAGATAATGCAAACGCTTGTCTCCCTGCCAAGCACTGAAACACTTACATATCAGGCAGCGATGTCTCATTAAAGTATTCCTGTTGCTCTGCCTGATGGCTGCACTTTGACAAGGAAAGTATTAACCTAACTTAGCAGTGTCCAAAAGAATATCAAACTCAAAAGATAAGTTAAACTTAAAACTTTTTACCTTATTTCTTAGAGATATTGAGTTCTGGGAGAAGAAATGCACCAAGCCATGTGATACATGAAATAAACCATGCCAAGGCCAGAGTTAATGTTAAATATTTTAACAAATACTAATAGAAGATTTATCACTTCTACGAAGTCTAATGGCCTTTACAAAAAATTTACATTTTATTAGCACGTACTGATATATTTAATTTTTCTGCATTATAATGTATAATGTTCAAACCTCAAATCTCTAAGTTATTAGAATAAAAATTGTACTGAGTTAAACTTGACAAATTAACAAGTCAATTTAAAAGTGTAAATTGGTAGTAATAAAATTTGCTAAGTTATTCATGTTTTAAAAGCAGTTAATTTCCTGTACATATAATAACCAATGTAATTTATTCTTCATAAACATAAAGACTAATGTAGCTCAAATGTTTCACAATTTTTTCTTTTAGAACACTGTATATTAGTTATGTTTCAGAGTCAATAATTATTTGATATACATGAACTTTAACCACTTGCTGTTTTTAAATGGTTCATTTAGGTTCTAAAGAAAATTTATGTTTCTATTTTCTGGAGGTCCACAGAGTTATTCTCAAAGTATTTGGGGTTTTGATTATGATTTGGGATTTGGGGATTCTGGTTTGGGATTTTCATGAAGTTGAGAGTTCGGTAAGAAGTCTGAATGAGAAATTTTGTCCTAGCTTTTTCACTCAAGTTAAATGGAATTGACAGAGTCATTAGTGAGAGCAGCATCGTTAGTATAGGCTACCATTTCCAGGGCAAGGAAACCTTGTGTCTTCCAGGGAAATCGTTACACCTTAACCAAGCAACTGTCTCATCTTCCTGTGAAACAGCCTTGACAGTCCACCATATATCAAATGGCAAATGAATAGCAAGCTATTAAGTAAATAGTATTTACTCAGAATGACTACATCTCCAAATGTTTAATTAATCTCAATATTTTTTATTCAAATGCATATAATCTTGATTCTTGAATAGAAAAAAAATGCTCACACCACATAGAAGCTCATTTGAAACTAGAAAATTCCAGACCAATAGACTTATCAAGAGGAACCATGAAGGCCCGAGTCACAGCACCACATACATGATAAGGGAGGGACCTGTGTAACAACTGTGTCAATGCACTGTGAAATGAGTTTCTGAAGGTTTACCCGTGAACCAAAGGAGGAATGGTTGGTTCAAACATAAACTGAGTTAGAATGCTTTTCTGCTTGTTTAGATTTGGATAGACAGTAGCTGCAGATAACTGAAGTGAACAGACTCCAGCATCCATCTAGGCTTACATTTCAGCTCAGCTATTCATTGTATAGTTTTAACCTAAAGACTTCACTCACTTGTTTGTTCATCACTTACAACCGCAGCTGCTAAAACACGCAAGCTGAGGATGCTGTCCTAGTTTCTGAGGTGTGACAATGACACAAGGCTCACATTACCAACCTTTTTCAAGCCTGAACTTTAGTATAGTAGAGCGGAATGGAAAATAAGTGAGTGTCTCCCTGGAGGTTGCTGTGAAGATTGATAGCCATTGTATTTTAATATGAAGATGTTAAATATGATTTTTGAAATGGCTTAAAAATACTGGGCTGAACAGCAACACAATTGGTAGAGCTTTGAAATCATGCTGAAGGCGGGAGTCAAGGCAGGTCAGAAAACTTGAAGAGAGAGGCTCAAACCCAGTGGCAACCTAACCAAACCCGGGACGCGGCCTAAGGCTCTGCTAGGCCAGAGGTAAGTGCCAAGTGACACGTATCTCTAGAGTACAGGCTCTGACCCTCCTTGCCTCAGGTAGTTACAGAATATATACAAATAATTTAGCCTCAGAGAATAACAGAAAATCTTTCCCATTCATATGTGCAAACAATACTCTTGCCTACTTGGGAAATACAATCTAACTTTGGCTTGTTAGAGGCAATCACAAAACCTAGTGGGAATTTCCCTTGGTCAGTTTCTCATAATACTTCTGAACACATCAAGGGGCATCTTTTGACATCTGAGCACAGACAGTGACCCAATGCAGTGATAGAATCCTACAGCAAAGGTCTGTCTACCATGTTTGCTATGAACTGGCTGTAATAAATACCGAAGGCCTGTCATCATCAATAACACACAAACACCTGTGCAAGATAAAACTAGTGGCCAGTTCCTCCAATGTACAGGGATCAACAAAGGATCTCAAACTTGCCAAAAAGTGAAGTGGGGAACAGTATAAATGAAAAATTCCTGAAAAAAAAAAAAAGAGCTGGGTCTGGTGGTAAACAAACAAACAAACAAACAAACTTCCTGGAAGGAGTCTGTAACTTTGCTAAATCAGAGGTAATGACTTTATTTGGGGCTAGGTTTAGCCTTCTGGAACAGCCACTTCTTAACTTACCCTGAATCTGAACTAACACCTCATGACAAATACAAACCTCTTAAAAGCTATTAACTTAGAACAAAGTAGAACATTCGCTTCCACCATCCCAAGGGCTATGCATATCATCAGGCAGCATCTTGGGCATATAAAATAACCTCTCCCATCAAGTAGTACCCACCCACCTCTCTGGTGTACCCAGCAGTATATGTTAAAGATGCCTTGATTTATGACTGACTTTCTTTGTTCTGTAAAACTATAAAAGCCCTGTGAAATGGTTCCCACACTGGAACATGGAATTTGAGGTAACCTAAATCTATGTTCTCAAGCCATAGTCATTCAAAGTGGCTTCAGAATAAACGACCTCTTAGTCCCTTTAAGATGAGAGCTTTGATATTTTTATGTCAACAGTTAAGTAGTATATGAAACCACCAAAAGAAACAAAGGAAGCTCCAATAACAAGCCATAAAAAAGAGTGAAATTAATTCAGGTTTTTGAAAGCATAATGAAATTAACTAGTATTTTTTAAAGCATAAGTATGTAGGAAGAATACTAAAAACAGAATATTTTTAAACATTTCATAAAAAAGGAACACAATATAGCTAAGAGATGGTTCCTCAAAATGTCAAGAGAAAATGGAAAGATAAGGCAAAATGATAGTAGTAGGAAAACTGAGGCAGGCAAGAATAGGAGTAGCTAAGCAACCTGGAACTCTACTTGACCTGGACCCATCCACATCCTTCTACAAACAAGATACCTAGCAACCTAGATTCTCAGCTGCAATGAGCTGTTCCTACCTTAGCAACCTCATGCTGATTCCCTTCTGTAGTCACTTTTCCATTCAAACATGTTCTAGACCATTTCTGTAAGACAAGGCATATGTTATTCTTACCTGAACTGATTAATAGTTAATATAGGCTGCTCCAGAAATGTGTGCCAACCATAAAACTGAGGTGGAGATCAAGCACTCTGCTGTAACTGGGAAAAGCTACCTGCACTTTACTGTGTAAGTCTTCTCCCAGAATTGAATAGGCTTGAGAAGACCCTACAGTTTCCAAATATTCACATCAAGATTCCCCAGTGCAATTGTTGCCTGCTTTGGAGATATTTCTTGGTGCTTCCTTTACATGATGCTTAACTTTGGTGTCAACTTGACTGAACTAATAAACACTTGGGAAATAATAATAAGTGTCTATGAGAGTGTTTTGGAAGAGAATTACATCTAATGGATCACTTATCCATTGATGGATTCATAATTTAAATATATTATGGAGACTAGAGATCTAGAAGATGGAGACTGTTCTGCCCAATGACCCCTGTTCACATTACCATAAACTTATTCCTCTGAAACTCTTAGCCAAAATAAATTCTTTTAGTTTTTATATCAATTATTATGTAGCATGTCACCAACTTCCCAGAATCTTCTTTGGTTATGACATTACTAACCTCACTTTCTAAATATGAAAAAGGAATAAGTTTAGAGAGGTAAATCTCATCTTTAGTATTAGATAACTAGTTGGTGTGCTCATCCCTGAAGAAGACTATTTCTCCCAATCTCGGTATTCCTTAGTTGTCTGTAGTTCTTTATGTAGGATTAAGACCTCTTGGTCTTTCCTCTGATTCAGATTGACACATACATTGTTGTCTCATGTCCAGTAATCATGTATTTCGGGGCGGGGGGGAGGGCGGGGGATTCTGAAGGGTATCATTTTCAACATATAAATCCTAACTGTGATCTGGAAAGGCTCTTGATTAAATAAAACATTTTCTAGTTGGATTTTTCTAGGTGTGAAACTTAATCTGGAATTGCCTAGAGTCCTAAAAATAAGTATACCTTTAGATATAAATATGAATAAGCTTAACAGTACCTGTTCACACTTTCAGACCTCTTCACCGGAATCGTCACAGTAGAGAATCTCAGTGGGCTAATTCATGATACAGAGCAACTCCAACTTTGGCACTTCAAGGAGAACAAGATACATGAGGTCTAATGACTTGCTTCACCTGTTCACCTTTGGTGTCAAATATATGGGTGAGATCATCAAAAACATTGAGTGGCCTGCTGTTCACTGAAAATACATTATGAATGAGTTTTTCAATGGCTCGGAGAAAAACATAAATCTCTAAACCTAGTACAAATGATTCTGAATTTCTCCTACCCTCAATTAATATTCTTACAAAAGAGGTAGAATACAATATTATAGTTGCTACTGTATTCAATTGGCTGCAATTTGAGACATATGCATTTGTATTCATGTTCACACACATCTCTACCCATTTGTCTTAGACTATTTTCTGGAATTATCACAGGGTACATGAAAGTACCCTTTAATTTATAAAGACCTGGGATGTATTTCTTACAGCTTTGAAGCCTAGAAACTCCAAGGTTAAGGAGCCTCAAGTTAGTAAGAGCTTTTTACTGTTCATCTCATTGCATAAGGTAGAAGGAAAGGAATGGTCTCATGAGGGAGAAATCGGGAAGAGCCCAGCTTGTTCTTATTTCCATACCTGCAATAATGGTGGACTCTCATGATAACACTATTGATCCATTTATGAGAGAAATTGTGACCAGGTTACCTCTGAATGGCTCCTCACTTCATGAATGTTCCCTTAGGATTAGGTTTTCAATACCTGAGCACTGGGAGAGGACACATTTAGCACTCTTAGCACCACCTTAGTATGAATAAATTTAGGCACAAAACCAAACAGATTCTCTCCATTTGACTTGGTTTATTTGGAGCACCAACTTCAGTTCAGGGTTTATGTATTTAATGTATTCTCTACAAGGTCAAGACACAGACTGATAGATTTTAGCCACAGTTTTTTGAAGAAAAGGAAGAAAGGAAATAATCGCACGTCACATTTCAGCTGTCAAATGTCTTCAGTGTGATGGAGCCATGCCAGTGAACGTCAAAGGACAAGCAAACAAACTTCTTCCTACATGTCTGTTCAGTAAACCATTGCAAGCTCATAATAATATTAGCAGACCTGAAGGGGTACTTCATTCAGATCCCTTCATTCAGTGATTACCATACTCATTCATTCTTTTTAAAGAATTGCAAACCACAGTCAAATAATCAGCAAATGGATTCAGTGAGAGACGAAAACAAGCATTTGAAACCACAGTTTTAAACAGTCATAACCTATGTTTGAGTGTCAGAATGTTAACAAGACCTTCAGTTCCACGAGACGCTTTTTTTTTTAAATAAAAAGACAGACAAATCTTTGACATTTCATTTCTCTCTCTTCTGTGCTTTCAGGACCCAGATCTGTGAAAGGCAAAGAATAACAATGCATTTAATGGGAAAGCCACTTCTCTCTTTTCACTTTGCCTATGAAAGCTTATCCGAGAATATTGGATGTACATTTGAGGCTGGGGGTGGGGAGGGTGAAAAGAACAGCTCGCGTCACACTTTTTGAAGTGTTCCAAATGCTAAATCGTCCTCAAACATTCTTTGATGTGGCTTGGCTCGGAAATTCTTCCACTTTTGCCACACTCAGTCGCGTCTTTCCACTCTGTGAGCAACTCAGTCAGCTCTTCTCAAAGCCTGCGGGAACGGAGAGGAAGAAATTGACTTTTCCATAAGTCAAACTGCCATCTGCTAAGGATACTGCCCCTGTCTTTAAGTCTGTACAGAATTAACTTCCTGGTTACTTCCCCGGGCTCAAATGGAAGCAGTAACTAAACTGAGCGGCCTAACAGCTCCAGTATCATAGGTTTCCAGGACAGAACAGAAAGAGAACATGAAAGTAAATAACTGCTTTCTCAGCCAGCAGGGAAGTGGACTGAGTCCAACTCTCAAAACGCTTCTGGCATCTGGACCACTTATATAACTCTCATGAGAACAATGGCTATTGTCAAGTTTCAACTACGCAGGACAGCTCAACGTCTCTCCTTTTCTTCCCTCATATTTTTTTTTTTAAATAAACTCTCTGTTGGTCACACTAAAACTGGGGCATCATTTCTAAATCTTGTTCCTCATTGAGACTCTAAAAACATACTGTCGTCAGCTGTAGCCAGGTCTCCCTGAAGGGACAAGAAGATTCCCCCAGGGGAAAGATATGCCCCTCCCCCCCCCCCCCCCCCCCCCCCCCCCCCCCCCCCCGCTGGGTCCACAATACCTTCCTAACGGCTTTGGTTTTTCCTGTACTGTAAAATCTTCTAATCAGCATGTTCGGTTTCCTTTTTCTTTCTTTCATATTTATTTTCTGAAGAACTCAGTGACATTGTAACTGAGATTTCCAGTGGGCATAAATATTTTACTGAAATATGACAAGTCACAATTCATTTGTGTCACTCCATTCATCGTAGGGTGTCACTGTATCTCCTTTTAAAATCTGAGTAGCAAAATCTCAAAGACACAACAATGACCCACAAAAGTATGCAATGGCTCATAGCAGCACTGCTAAGCATGGCATACACAACTAAATTATTTCATAATTGAAAGATAGATTCCAAAGAAATACCTGATTTTCAGTTTTGAGTAATTGTGTGGCTACAACAGATTGTGTGGCTGGAAAACTGTCTGATGAAACTCCAGGCTTTGTGCAGTCGCTATAACGTCCCAGGTAAACCAGTTGTCTGCAGTGTAAATATTTACTTCTAGTGTGCTTGGGGAGCATACAAACTTTGCCTGACACTACCCATTCAGCAAATACACAGTTGAGATAATGTAAGCTTCAGAACGGCATCTATCCAATAAATTCAAGAATCTGACTCAGAATCAGTGTCAACAGACCCTTTTAAACCCATATTTATTGCAAGGAGCTGTGCTAAGAAATGGAAATGCAAAGAGTCATATAATATAAACTTTGCCATAAAAGCGTTTATAATCTAATTGGGGGCATCAATCTTACGCAAAAGTACAGCATCCATGGTGTTAGGGAATATATGAGTGATGAAACCAATAAATTCACTATAATCTCATTGGAGAGCCCAGGAAATAAAAACACACAGCACCAATATCCTCAGTGAGAACACAGGTGGAGATGCAGATGTCTATGGCACATGTGAACTCATTGGCTTCTGGTTTCATGGAAACTAAAATTTTGAGAATGTTAGCTACAAATAACTTAAGAACATGCTGTAGGGGACTCATCAGATATGAAAACACTCAATCTTCTAAATGACAAACTTCAGAGAAAACTAAATAAATGTTCAGAGTGGTGTTTTCTATTATTTGCCCCTTTGTGTGTGTGTGTGTGTGTGTGTGTGTGTGTGTGTGTGTGTGTGTGTGTATGCCATGCATGTACAAGTGTCCGTGGAGGCCTGAATAGTGTGTCCCATTCCCCATGGATGTGGAGTTGTAAGCCACACAACATGGAGCTTGGGATCTGAACATGTGTCCCTTTAAAGAACAGCAAAGGCACTTAGCCTCCAGCCTCCTAAAAATGGTAGCTGTTAAAAAGATATTACAATGATAAAAATATCAAGACAGGATCAAGGATATTTTGTGGCATATGCCATACATGTCTCAGCTAAATATGTGATTAGATATCTCATTTATGTAACAAATGAATATGAAACTAAAGGCAAATATATGAGTGATTTTTGTAGGATTGTAGGACTGCTTTTAAATCCTCACTTTCCTGTTGTCCTTCCTAATTTACAATGTACTCATTTATGGTAGTTCCAGTATGTTTTTAATTTATAAGAGTTCATATTATAGAGCACTATTATGTTTATAAGTTAAAAATGAGCAGAGGAAACATCCTGCCTGTCGCACCATTTCCCATGACATCCTACATCCTAAGGATTTATTACATTTATTACAACTGTAGAAACAGTACTGATGCCTTATCACCACCCAAACTTCCTATTTAAAAGTGGACTTTATGTTATATAACTGCATTTAAAAAAGGTGATGTCCTGTCTCTGCCATCAGACTATCACATGGAGTGCTTTCATTATACTGAAGTTCTCACGTCTTCTGCCCACTCATCCATACCATCCCTCTGAACCCCTCTCACATGCCTTTTCCTTTATATTCTTGCCCTTTCTACTATCCTAGACTTTTGGAATCATGTTAAATGTCATCCTTGCAGGCTATTTTCATTCATTTAATAGTTATTAAGATTCTTCCAAGTCCTATTGTGACTTGATAGTACATTTCTTTTCATCAGTGAGCATTAGTTCCTTTTATGAATGCACCAGTTTGCCATCTCATTCATAGGCTGAGAAGAATTTGAGTTACTTAGAATTGTCACAGCTATATGTTATGTGACAAGACTTTTCCAGGGGAGACACAACAGATGTCTACCCACTCCATATAGGGAGCCCATGGCAGACCAAAGTATAAATACCACCAAAGAACAACTAGATGAATGAGTGAGTTTTATTGGGGTTACTTACAGGAGTAAGAGTGAAATGTCAATTTCAAGAGCAGAAGTGAGTCAAAGAGAACAACCTCACAATAGTGCACCCCAGCATGTGTGACAGCTCACGAAAGCTGAGAACCTGGAACCCACTGCAGGCTCCTCAACAGGTTAAAGAGTGTCTCTTCTGGAGTGTGGTCATGCTAGGTCCGTTTGTGTGAGCGCTTCATAGCCTCAGTAATTAGTATCAGGCCTTGGGACCTCCCCTTGAGCTGGATCCCACTTTGGGTCTGTCACTGGGTCTTCTTTTCCTCAGGTTCCTCTCCATGTCCATCCCCGCAGTTCTTTCAGACAGGATCAATTATGGGTCAGAGTTTTGACTGTAGGATGGTAACTCCCTCCCTCATTTGATGTCCAATCTTCCTGCTAGAGGTGGCTCTGATCAGTTCCCTCTCTCTACTGTACAGCATTTTATCTAAGGTCAATCCCTTTGAGTCCTTAGAGTCTCTCACATCCCAGGTCTCTGGTACATTCTGGAGGGTCCCCCTAACCTCCTACCTCCTACCTCCCTAGGTTGTCTGTTTCCATTCTCTCTGCTGGCCCTCAGGGCTTCAGTCCTTTTCTCTCACCCAATATCAGGTCAGGTTCTCCTCTTTTCCTCACCCCCATTCCCTTTCCTTCCCAGGTTCCTCCCTCCCTTCCCACTTGTGATTGCTTTCTTCTCCCTCCCAAATGAGACGAGGTATTCTCACTTGGACCCTTTATCCTATTGACTTTTTTAGTTCTGTGGACTGTATCTTGGGTATTCTGTACTTTTGTTTTTATTTCTTATTTTTTTGGCTAATATCCACTTACTAGGGAATACACACCATGCATGTCCTTTTGAGTTACCTCACTCAAGATGATATTTTCTAGTTCCATCTATTTTCCTGCAAAACTCAGGATGTCCTCATTTGCTACATCCACTCCAGTAGTGACACATGCAACAGGCCCCAAAAACTTGGGCGCTGTCCCGAGGCGAAAAGTTCATGGAAACTTAGTCTTCTGGAACCGTGGCATCCTATATAACGAATGTTCCAATGTCCTTGCTTTAGTTGGTAAGAGAGATAGTGAAAGAAATTAGGCATTACTATCTACTACATAGAGTTAGAAATCTCAGGGCAAAATACTCCCATATGCAGGAATTTACCGTTATCTAGGAAGAAGGAAAATTGTGGTCTAAGGAGGAACCAGAGTAGATACTTACAACTATAGATAGCTGAGTTACACCCATACACAGGAATTTACTATGGCCTAGGAGGAAGGTGGACTATACAATAGACGAGAATAGGAACTATGGCAAGGGCAAGAAGCCCTTGCCCCTGGCTTCTAAGATTAAGCTGACCTTAGGTGGGGCTGCTTTTGATCCCAGTTGTTAACATTGAATTTTATCCCAGCTGGTTCCTACCAGTCCTTTGTGTGTGCATTCCTCTGATTTGTGTAAGAGTCATTAAGCATTTGGTAACCTCATTGTACCTTGCCAATGTGTCACCTAACTTCCCTATTTTCTTCTGTATAAAATGTTTGATGCTTGCTTTGACAAATTACATTCTAACTCCCTTGTGTCTAGTATGTTTGTCACCTCTCCTTCTCACCGACTCCTTGCCCACCTGCAACCAGAAGCTCGTTCCCCGCAGGTAGGAGACCCAATAGAGGTTAGACTGTGGCACTCATTCTTAATAGCTTAATAGTATTCCATTGTGTAAATGAACCACATTTTCTGTATCCATTCTTCTGTCATGGGACATCTGGGCTGTTTCCAGCTTCTGGCTATCATAAATAAGGCTGCTATGAACATAGTAGAACATGTGACCATGTGGCATGGTAGGGCATCGTTTGGGTATATTCCCAAGAGTGGTATTGCTAGGTCCTCAGGTAGATCTATTTCCAATTTTCTGAAGAACCTCCAGATTGATTTCCAGAGTGGATGTACCAGTTTGCAATTCCACCTACAATAGAGGAATGTTCCTCTTTCTCCAGATCCTCACCAACATGTGTTGTCACCTGAAGTTTTGATCATTGCCATTCTTACTGGTGTAAGGTGGAATCTCAGGATCGTTTTGATTTTTATTTCTCTGATCACTAAGGGCTTTGAACATTTCTCTAGGTGCTTCTCAGATATTCAAGATTCCTCTGTTATGGGTTCTTAGTTCTTAGTTCAGTTCTACACCCCTATTTTTCTTTTTCTTTTTCTTTTTTTACCAACAAGCAGCTGAAAGAGTCAGATGCAGATATTTGCACCCAACCATGGACAGAGGCTGCCAACCCTTGTGGTTGAATTAAGGAAAAGCTGAAAGAAGCTGAGGAGGAGGGCGACCCTGTAGGAGGACCAGCAGTCTCAATTAATCTGGACCCTCAAGAAATCTCAAATATTGGACCACCATCCAGGAAACATACATCATCTGATATGAGGCCCCTAACATATATACAGCAGAGGACTTCCGGTCTGAGTTCAATCAGGGATGATGGACCTAACCCTCAAAAGACTGGAGGCCCCAGGGAGTTTAGAGGTCAGGTGGGGTGGAGTGGGGGTGGAGACATCCTTGTGAATAAAGGGGTGTGGGGAGGAGGTATGGGATGTGTAACAGTCAATGGGTGGACCTGGGTGGGGAGGAAAAATAAAATCTGGAGTGTGAAAATAAAAATAAAAATGATTAAAATAAAGAGAAAAATAAAAACAAAGAGTGCCTCTTCCAAGTGACTCAGTTGGTCTAATCCTCTTCCAGGCAGCTTGACTAGTTTCTGCAGGCAAAGAAAGGGCAAGTATCCTTCTCTCATGTCCTTCACACAACCTTCCAAAAGAGGGTGTGGCCAAGATTAAAACTGGGTCTTCCTACCTCAAAACATCTGGATTAAATGTGTATCTTCTCTGCTGGTGTTGGCATGTGCACTTAATGTCAGGACTTGGAAAGTAGAGGCAGGTTGATCACTGTGAGTCCAAAGCCAGCCTAGTCTAAAGACTGGGCTCCAGGACAGCCAGGGTTACACAGAGAAATTTTGTCTCTAAAAAACTAAATGTGAGTGACAGAGAGACAGAGACAGAGACAGAGACAGAGACAGAGACAGAGAGACAGAGAGACAGAGAGGGGGGTATTTTTTCCCACCTCAAAGATCTGGATTAGAAATGGCTCTTTCCACTTCATTAAGATGAAGTCATTAAGAAAACAATCTCTCCATTTGGATTTTATTCATTCCAGGTGTAGTCAAGTTGACAACAAGAATAACCATCATAAGTAACATTCTGACTGGCGCAAGATGGAAATTCAATATAATTTTAATTTAAACATCTGAACGTATATATGTATATATACATATATATTATAATATATATAATTATACATATATACATATATATTGAACATTTGAATTTCATCTTTTAAAAACTGTTATCTTATTCACTGGTTAATTAGTTGGGTATTTGATTTTTGGTTTCTTTAGTTCTTTGACTATTCTACATACATTTTCAGATGTACAACAGCAAAAATGTTCTCCCATCTTGCAGGTTGGTTCTTCATTCAATTAACAGCTTTCTTTGTTATAGAAAATCTTTTAAATCTCATCAAGGTTGCGAGGGCAGATAAATTGTCCTTCACATGAGAACTTCATCAAGAGAGCTATTAGTGTCACAGGGACAACAGCCAAGACAGTACAGTATGCTTCCATAGCAAAAGGGACTTCAGACACACCAGTCAAGGCAAAGTCTCCAACCTTAAATGCTTTGGACACAGTGGGTAGGTTGTCTGATGAGGCCACAGGCTTCATTAATAAGTGAGTTACCAACATCAGTCAGGTTGCACTGGATTCCCAGGCAACAGAGGAAATGGCAGGGATTTGGCCCTCATGAGAGCTGTGAAGATGAAAACTTGGGGATCACATCAGCTCTTTGCAACAGGTGCAGTGTAGACAGAGGCTGCTGGGCATGTGGCCAGAGCCAGAAGGCAGCCGCTCCTGTAATCTAACTTGTCTAATATTTGAGTCATTTCCTTAGCAACTAGAGTCTCATTCAGGTGTTTACAATGACACCTTGAAGTGCTTGCCTGACTCTAAGAGTATCAGAGTTTCAGATCCTACATTAAGACCTTGGTCCATTTTTTTTTTAAGTGAGAAATAGGCGTCTCGTTTCAATCTTCAACACATGGATACAGAGTTTTTTCTCAAGACCATTAGTTGACGAAGCTGTCTTGCCAATGATCTGATGATTATAATGGTGTGAATTCATTTTGTTTCACTGATTTATTTGTCTGTTCTTTGTCAGTCAACCCCTTTACTGGATTACTGTGACTTTTCAGCAAGTTTCATATGCTAAGTGATTTGAATAATTTATGCATTGCAAGTTGTTTTCTTCAGTGTACTGAAATTACTCTTGGATGTTCTGAGGTTTGGTTTTGTTTTGTTTGTTTGTTGTGTTTTCTTAACATTTAAATATACAGCCCAGCAGGCCTGGAGTATCATAGTAGGTCCTCACACAAAACATTCCACCCTCTAGACAAAGTCATCATTACTAGGTTCTTGAATAGAGGTAAAGAAACTTTTTAAAAAATTAAGTGAGGTAACTAGCAAATGATAGAACTTAATTTTAAACTTATTATGATCCAATTCCAAAATATATGACTCAAATGTGGTTTCCTTGCTTTGAATATGAGAGCAAATGACAGCGAGAATTTCTGCAGCAGTTTGTCTTCAGTTATGGATAGTAGCTCTAAAAGAATTATTTGGAAGTAGAAAAGGACAGCACAAATTTCATGTTGGTCTTTTCTTCTAGCACTTTTCAAAATATATATAATGGCTTTTTGTTTGTTTGTTTTAGTTTCTTGTGTAAATCTCATTAAAAAAAACTAAGTTAAATTCAAATATGGTCATTGGTAAAGGTGGTCAGATTTTGTTTAAATCAGTAATTGCATGGATATGTTTTCACCCAGGGACAGTAGAAAAATCAGCTGTTCTTTACTCGTCTGTTCAATTATTTGGACAAGAACGTGCCGTGTTGGAGTCCATTTGAACAATAGTCTGTTAAGTTTGCACAGTGTGGAAAATAATTTTCTCCAACAAATTTGGGTCAATAATTTTTCTTACAATCGGATAAAGCAGCATGATAGCCAGGATGAAGAATGAAACCAGCTTGCTCAAGCTTACTTGTCCCAAGCCTAATATGATACAATACTGTGCCCGCTAGTTTTATGTCAACTTGATATAAGCTAAAATCATCTGAGAGGAGAGAACCTCACCTGAGAAAATGCCTCCATAAGATTAGACTGTAGGCAAGTCTGTAGAGTATTTTCTCCATTACTGATTGATGGGGGGCAGCCCACTGTGGGTAGTGGTTCTGGGCTTTGTAGATAAACAGACTGAGCAAGCCACGAGGAGCAAGGCAGTAAGTAACCCTCCTCCATGGCTTCTGCATCAGCTCTCTGCCTCCAGATTTGAACACCTGTTTGAATTCCTGTCCTGACTTCTTTCAGTGATGGACTGTGACATGGAAGTGTTATGAAAATAAACCCCTTCCTCCCCAAGTTGCTTTTGGTCATGGTGTTTCATCACAGAAATAGTTAACCTTACTAAAACAAATACCAATCTGTTTTCAATGTGTATTATACCTGCAAAATCACCAACTCTATCAAATTCTGCTTTCATTCCATTTTTCTTCTTTTGCCTGACAGTGATAAAACTAGTTCCTTCCACATTAGTAGGGGTCACTTGACCTCCATCCACAGTGATTAGGACAGAGCATTTCCTACTGTGCTTCATTTACCTGACTCCCTCAAGAGTTACCACAACCTTTCATTATTAGTTTTAATGTCACAAAAACATAACCCTTCCAGGTTAAACAGCCAAGAGCTATTATTACTCTTTTCCCCAACAAGAGAAACTTGATCTCATGTCCACACTCATCATATCCTGCGGTATAGCAGGCTTATCATTGAATTTGTAAGTAGATGGATTTAATGCTTTTACTTGATAAAGAAAGCAACATCTTTACCCAATGTCTTAATAGAAAGCCTGGGAGGAAAAAAAACAGATGTAAAAGAAAAAAGGGAAACATACTTTCACCCTTGAATTTTCTGGAATTTGACATTTGACTGGAGATGGAGAAAGTGATGGATGCTAATATATTGCAGATGTTGCTCTATTATATCAATTGCCATCTGTAAAATTATAGAGACATTAGATAAGTTAATTCAGCTTTGTAAAAATACATAAAGAATGGCAATAGTCAAACTTTCAAATGAAACCTTATCAAAGCTGATAAAACATTGCTTTATTTACTGCTAATTTCTTTTTATTTTAAGTAACATGTTTTAATCATAAACACTCAAAAATAGATAAGTCAAAAGTTCAACATTGTTTTTTACCTTAAAGCTATTTATACTTTTTAAAGATATGATTCTATAGCGCTTTAAAATACACAGGTTATTTCAGATGAAATTATTAATGACTAGAAATAGTAGTTCAAAAATCTGCAGAAGACCTGACTAAGAGAAATAACTTAACTGCAAAGGGACTCAGTATGCAGCCTCTTGACTAAGAAAGTCAAAGTCATAAGCAATAATTGGCACTTTTATCTAAAAGGCTTAACTGAGTTCATAACATACAAGCAGTACTTGGAAAAGTGTGGCAAGTCTTCAGTCACCGTGTGACTGCAAGTTAAAATGCTGTGAGATTCTGTCTCGCTCAGTCTGAATAGCTACCAGCCAGAAAAAAAGTGACTGGATGTGAAAAAGAACATTCTCCATGTTGCTGGAGGCAAGGTAACTGAGGCAGCCAATGATGGAGAAGCTTCAAAAAAGTTAGAAACCAACCTACTGTTTAAGCCACGAAAGGATTCTTAGTCAATACACACCACAGATCCCAGTACATCTGCATTCTCTGCTTCACTGTTCACCTGAGCCAGGATGTTGAATGAGCCTGACATGATATAGGAAATGCCTGTGTATATTTAGATCTAGCTTCTGCATATAAGAGAAAACATGGAGCATTTCTTTCTCCCTCCCATTATCCTCTCTTGTTCCCTCTTCCCCAACTCTTTGGCCCATTCCTTGTTCCAAATAGTCTCTTCCTTTCATGTCTAGATTCTGCATAAAAAAAAAAAAAAAAGGGAAACTTGTAATAGGAATCTTTCTAAGTCTAGCTTATCTTGCTTAATGTAACCATCGGCACCTTTGACTCAATTTTATTCTTCCATATCGATTATTAAAACTCCATTGTGGATGTGTATTATTTTATGTCTGCATTCATTTGTTGGTGGATATCTTGGTTGGTCCCCCATGTGATAACCAATTGTGAATGGTACCATGATAATCACGGGCATGCAAGGGTGTTAAATTTGTTTCCTTCAGCTATGTACCCAAGAGTCGGGTTGCTGGGCTTCTGGTGGTGGTGGTTTGGGGATGAGGGGTTGAAGTTTTATTCTGTTTATTTTTTAAGGAACCTGCATATTAATCTCTATAGTGACTGCAGCAATTTACATTCCCATTAGTGATGTATATAGGTCTTCCTTCTTCATATCCTTGACAGCTTTTGTTGCCGTTTTATGTCCTGATGGTAGTCACTGAAATGGGTGGATATTTAATGCCGTTTTGATCTGTATTTCCAAGATATCTATGGTAAGAAACCAGCTTTTTGTCTTCTATTCTTTGCACCTATTTAGCATTATCTATTCAATGCATTTATTAATTGGATCGATGCTCCCTTTTCTACTTCTTTAGATATTCTAGATATTAAGTCCCTTTCAGGTATCTGTCTGGTGATGATTTTCTTCCATTCTGCGGTTTATCTCTCTGTCAGTAACTCCATTTGTTGTGCAGAGTCCCTTTAGTTTCATGCAATACCATTGGTGGATGCATCCTTGTATTTCTTGAGCTACTGTAGCCTGACTCAGAAAGTCCTTACCTGTGCCCACATCTTAAGGTGTTCCCCTACTTTTTACTCTAACAGTATCAGCTTCAGGTCTTCTACTCAGGACTTTAATCCATGTAGAGATGGTGTTTGTGTATCGTGAAAGGTAAGTATCTAGTTACTTTCTTCTACATGCACATATCCAGTTTTCCTAACACCGCTGTTGAGCCTGCCTTTTCTCAAATATGAATCTTTGGTCAAAAAATGAGATGAAATGGTCACCTAGATTTTGATGTGGATCTTCTATCCTTGGCTTTTGGTCTACATATAAATTCATAGGTAAATATGTGTGTAGTCCTCTGTGCCATAACTTGAAATCAGGTATGGCCATACCTCCAGAATTGTTCCTTTTGTTCATAGCTGATTTGACTCTCTGGGGCCTTTTACATTTCTATATAGACCTAATTTAGAGCTATTTCTCCTATTTCTGTGAAGAATGTCATCAGGATTTTTATGGAGATTACATTGAATCTGTACATCACTTTTGGTAATGTAGCCATTTTTACCTTATTAGTTCTTTTAATCCATGACAACAGTGAGTCTGGACTAGTGGTTCCCAACCTGTAGATCACAACCCCTTTGGAGTTGAAGGACCCTTTCACAGGGGTTACATAGCAGATATTGTGGACATCAGATGTTTATATTACAATTCATTACAGTAATAAAATTAAAGTTATAAAGCAGCAATAAAGGGCAGCCATGGTACACACCTTTAATCCCAGCACTTGGGAAGAACAATAATATCAACCAACCAGAATCCCAAGGCTCTAAGGGACTAAACCACCAATCAAAGAATACACATGGAGGGACTCATGGCATGTCACAGAGGATTGTCTTATCTGGCATCAATGAGAAGGCAGGACCTTGGTCTTGTGAAGGCTCGATACCCCAGCTTAGGGGAATGCTAAACTAGTAAGGTGTGAGTGGGTGAGTGGGTGGGTGGGGAAGGACTCTCATAGAAGCAGGGGGAGAGTGGAGGAGATAGGGAGTTTGCACAGGGGAAACTAGGAAGTGGGATAACATTAGAAATATAAATAAAATAACCAATCTCCTCCACCCTCCCCCTGCTTCTATGAGAGTGCTTCCCCAAAGTGAGCTCCAGGACAGCCAGGGCTATACAGAGAAACCCTATCTCAAAAAACCAAAAAAAAAAAGAAAAAAAGGAAGGGTGATAAACACTGTTATAGAATCTTTACTTTCCTTGTTGGGTTTTTTTTACTTTTATTATAGAAACTGTTTTTGTAGGATAACTACAAATGTTTTCTCTGAGGTTATTGTACATACGATTGTTTTTTTTTTCTATTTCTTCCTCATCATGTTTGATCTTAGGACATTAAAAAGTTATTGGCCCTTGTATTGTGTGTGTCCTTCTACTTTGATAAAGTATTTATCATATCTAATAGTTCCCTGGAAGAGTCCTTGGGGTCTTTAGAGGGCTGAATCAGCTACATAAAGCGGTGCTTTTTCTCTCTTCTTTCTTATTTTTATACATTTTATTTCTTTCTCTTACCTTATTGCTTTTGCTGAATCCTCAGACTCTGTATCCAATATGAGAAGAGACAGTGGGCACCCTTATTATATTGCTAATTTTAAAGAAAACGCTTTCAGTTTTTCTTCATCTAGTATAATGTTGACTTTGGATTTACTGTACATACCTTTTATTATGTTAGCATGCTTCTTCTATTTCCAGTTTTTTCAACAATTTTCATCGTGATGAGAGACTGAAACTTTTCAATAGCATTTTCTGAATATTTTGAAACAGTTGTGTAATTTCTATCCAAGTGTATTTATGTGTACCATTACATTTGCTGGTTTGTATTTATTGAACTCTCTTGCATCCTGGGATGCCAATCATCCCATAAAGTGTTCATTTTAATGTGCTGTTGAATTTGATTTCTATTTATTCCATTGAGACTTTTACATCTGTATTCAACAAAGAAAGTCTTTCATAGCTTTGTCTTAAGATAGCAAATGAAATTCTAAGACTTACAAGGTCTAACAAGACATTCATAGCCAGTATTGGTAGAGAAGAAAATTCAAATTAGCCTAGCACCCATAGGTGACCAACTAAAAACAAGAACAAGAGAGAAAAAGTCAGACACTAAAGAAGTGGAAGAATAATAATAGCTAAGTCAGAATAGGGAAGTGTGATGGGGGAATATTCCACTGTCTGTGGTCTTGCTTCAGCTAAATCCTGAGAACATGTAGCTCCAAATTGTAAGAATCTCTGCTTTTCCAAGACAGTTTGACTTGGGGACTGAGATACACTTTTTAAATTTAGAACAAACCTAAGCCCAAAAATGTTAAGCAACACTTTTTTTGAAAATTACCCCAAATTACCTTATTATTTGGAGTTGAGTGACCTTAACTTGAGTAGCATTAAATGAGAAGCTTTCAGTGTGGTCAGATCCATATGTGTTCTACCTTCATTGTTAAACTCATGATTGTTGATACTTGCAAGTGAGACGTTTGGAAATATGTACAGCAAATTGGTGTGTGTGTGTGTGTTTGTGTGTGTGTGTGTGTGTGTGTGTGTGTGTGTGTGTATGTGCGTGCACGTGTGTGTGTGTGGGGGGGGGGGTTGTCATTTCTATAAGAGCTAGTCACAGTTAGTAATTCTCTATCTTTGAACTAAAAACCCAGTCACTTTTCTCAAGGGTAATAAACAGCACACAAGAGTACTTTCTGCTTCTGGATTTCACAAAAGAAATAATCAATTAGATTTTCCTCAATAAATGTTCTAGAGAGTTGTATTGACCCATAACATGTTAGACACCAAAATAATGGTATCTTATGTAAAACCCCTTCTTCTCTCAATTCTGACACTAAGTTAGCTTCCTGTTCCTGGAGCTAAGCACTCCACAACATAAGAGTACTTCTATTTCTCAAGATAGCTGAAAGTTCCAAATTGTCATTTAATGTCACACCCATTAGTTTAAAGATGTGAAGAAACTCTCAAGCTGTTTCAGAGAGCACCACTCTCTCATGACCTACAAGTTCTCCAAACATCACTGTTTTAAAGACATTTACAGAAAATTCACTACAAAGGAATGACTGGTTATATATACAACTTGCTATTAATGAGGGATTCCATCATCAGCCAATCTTCGGTCACTCTCTAGAGTTCAGGAAAGTGGGGCTACAGTTCCAATCTTCTAAACATGCCTTGATCCTTCTGTCTATAACACTCTGGCTGAAAGCTTAAGGAGGTCTCACCTTCTAACAGCCCCATAAGCATTTGAAGGACATTCATCACTCCAGAAACTCTAAGAGGTTTGTGAGGTATGGTCCAGAAACTAGGACAAGGTTAATATATGGCAGCAAGATGTATTTATAAATTTCAAAAAATAATATTATAGTTTACTTATGCTTACAAAGCACACTTGAGAGACAAGCAAACTCTGAAAACACACTTCTTTATGCTACACTTGTGATTATGGTATATACGCTATTGAACTTTTTCATAGCCTATGTGATTAGAGCTTTTCTCTCTGCAATTTCCAGCATTTGATATTGATCAAAAATAAAACTGACATAGAAATTATTTTAGTGACTTTATGCATCAAGCTTACATGTCAAATTGATATGTCAAAAACTCTTTGGATGCATTTTCCTTTTGAAACAAATATAAAGTAGGGGAAAGAGAAAAACGCATGGAAATTCTGTCTTGACTGATACTAATAAATATTTTTAAACCCAACTTCAACACAAATGAAGAAAGTTGCCTTTGGGGTAGAAGGTACAGAGAATGGAAGTGGGAGGGAGAGGGAGCACTCTCATAGAGCAGGGGGAGGGAGAATGGGATGGGGGTTTCCTGGAAAGGGAAAAACAATTGAAATGTAAATTAAGAAAATATCCAATAAAAAAGACATGTGAAAATATGAAAATAATGAAAGTGCAAAAGCAAAGGAGAAAAATGTCAAAATATGTCAAGAGAACACAATGAAGTCATAACATTCAGAGAGAGAGAGAGAGAGAGAGAGAGAGAGAGAGGCCACTTTCTGAAAAAGACCTTGGTGGAGGAAATGAAAATAGAGAGCAGCACCATTGGCATAAGGGAAGGTGTGGAATAAATGTTGCTGTAGATCCTGCTACTATGTCTAAAAACAGGAAGTACATAGGCATCTTCACTGTAACTATTATATCAAGATCAAGGGAGAGGAAACTATGAGAAGAGAAAGACAATGAATTACTTTAGCCAGAGTTCTGGGGGTCAAAGGCTGAGCCTGGCCATCCTCAGTGAGCTGGCTCATCACTCATGGTCAAAAAGCCAATTAAAATGATGAGTAGCAGTAAAATACAGTGAAAGAAAAGATGTTTTAATGTGGCCTCAGTGGAAGAAGGGAAAAGTAATGTGGTCCAGTGATTCCCAAATTTTTCTTCAGGCCACCAATGTGAGGTTTAACCATAGAGAACAAGATCAGTATGTAACTAATCTTGTTTTATGAAGGTGTGGACCGTTCCTCCCCATCATTCATTCATCCTTTTGTCCTATTTGTCCTGTAAAATGATCTGGGAGCTTATTAAAACTGCAGAAATCCCTCCCTTGGAAACTATTTCCTTTAGCTGTAACCAGCCTTCAGTTTGTTTGTTTGTTTGTTTGTTTGTTTGTTTGTTTTTTCTCTCCTAGCATGAGATTTCTGATTTATCCAATTCTTTCCAAATAATTGTCTCAAAAGTCTAGTAACCAAGAGAGGAGCACATGTCTCCCTCTTTAGAATAGTTTCACTCCTCCTATGATAGTCACCATTTCAGGAAAATTTACCTTACAATATAACACACTGGTATCCTGCTTATATTAAATTAAATACATTGGGAAAGTAGAACATGCTGGAAAGGACTTTAAGAATTCTCTCATCTGCTAAGACTGAATCCACTAAAGAAAAAAATAATTCCCTTTCTTTCCTCCTCTCAGTTTTCATTCTTCAAACTCATATTCTGCAAGACAGAAGATTAAAGAGTATAACCACACCTGGACAGATTGTTATCATCATCATCTATCCTCAACTCTCACACAAAATCAATTACTAATCATTATCTCATTGTTGTACAAATTCACCCATTCAAAATCATTAAATGCCCTTTAAAAGCCTCTCCCTCCCCCTCCCCCTCCCCCTCTCCCTCTCCCTCCTCTTCTCCCTTCCTCACCCTCTCTACATTACAAGCAAAGATTTATGAATCTTTGGACATTGATAGATTATTAGCCAATGTCACCCCCCAGTGTTAGTGTGTGCATGTATATGTGTGTTTTAATTTGTGTAACTATGATAAAATACATGACATAACATAAAGAAAAAGTCTACTTGGTATTGTGGCTGCAAAGATCTCTGTCCATGGGTATCACTTCCATTGGTTCTGGGTTCACAGTAAGGCCAAGCATCTACAGTGGGAGCATATGGCAAAAGCCACTTACCTCATGACATACCAAGTGCAGAGAGTTAGTGAAGAACAGTGAACATGGATGTAATTAGCAACCCAATGACCTGTCTCCTCCACCCATAACCACCTCCTAAAGTTTCCCAAATTATCAGCAAAGGACTGAGTGCTTGTGGTGGTTTAAATAGAAAGAACCCCTATAGTCTCAAGTATTTGAATGTTTGGTCATTAGTGAATGATGCTACTTGAGAAAGATTGCGGGGTATGGCTTTGGAGTAGCAGTGGCCTTGTTGGAAAAAGTGTCACTCAGGTTTAGGGGTTTTAAGGCCCCAAATTCCCACTGTTCTCTCCTCTCTCTCTCTCTCTCTCTCTCTCTCTCTCTCTCTTCTCTCTCTCTCTCTCTCTCTCTCTCTCTCTCTCTCTCTCTCTCTCTCTCATGCTCCTTATGGCTCCAGATGTAGAATTCCCAAATTCTCAGTAACTCTGATTACTCTGCTACAGTACCATATCTTCCATGCTTCCTGCCATGATGACAATAGATGTTTAAATCTCTGAACTGTAAGTAAGCCCCAATGAAATGCTTTCCTTTATAAGAGTTGCTATGGTTATGGTGTCTTCACAACAATAGAACATTGACTAAGACAGTGTTTCACATGTGAGTCTATGGGGAAATTCCAGGTATAGACCATAATATCTCCATGAACATTTATTAATTAAATACATTTGTGGTTTTTTTCTATTACTGCATTTTTAATTAAGTCATGCAAACTTTCAGAGGATGAAGAGAACCCACACTTATCCTTACAACATCATTAACCCCAAATGTCAACTAAAAATAAGACAAAGAGCTCATATGTGCACATAATTTTATAGAACTCTATTAAATCCACCATGATCTCAGAATACCTGATCTCAGAACATTTGGATGGCTCAGGCAAAAAGATCATTTTTTGAAATATATAGTGACCCCATCTTCAAAAACAAAACAAACAAACACCTTTGGGAGGGGTCAAAAAGATTTCCTGACACCTAGACAGAATGTTGTCTCCTCTGTGCTGTTTATTCTAAAATACATGTCATAAAACAATTATAATCATTAAAAAGTAAGCAATAACTGAAATGATAACAGGTAATAACTAGGATAAGTTAAAACATTTAAATGGTTGTCTGATGGTCTTCTCTTCTCCCTCTGTTCCACCAGATCCAATCCCCCAATCTCATTCCATGCTCTGCAGCAGAACACCTGAGACAGTCTTCCCTTTCTCCCCTGTTTCTATAACCTGTGGATCCCACAGATCTCCACCTTCTAAACTCTCTCTGTTGCTGTGGCCCAGTCCCCAACCCCAGCAGGTATACTCTGATAACCCAAGGTCCACTCCTACCAGGGACAGAAGTAGGATGACAGAGGATCTATACCTCTGCTTCTCCAGACCCAATATGCCCAGACTCTCCCTCAACTCTATAGCAAAACCCCTGCTGCATCCTCCCCTTTCTCTCTACTCCATCCCCAAAGAATCACAAAGACCTTCTCCCACAATCTTCCTTCCTGCAACTCATGCCATTAAACCAGTCTTCAACACCAGAAGGCATTCACTGGAAATACACCAGATGAGTAGGCTATGGAAACATGTAAGCCAACTGATGACCTTCCTCTCCTCCAAATCCAGTCCCTCAGTCTTATCTCTAGTACTGAAAAAAAAAATGCCAGGCTTTCACTCCCCCTGACTGTATCTCCTGTGGATTTCACATTCATCCTGTCCTAAGCATCTCCCTCACCTTACCAGTTCCCAACTTAAGCAGGCACCTCCTGCTAACCACTGGCCACACCTACCAGAAAACCAGGAAGGCTTCACACAGGTTTTCTCTTTTCTCTCTGTTCCTCCAGAACCAATCCCTCAGTCTCATCCCAAACTCTGAAGCAGAACACCTGTGGCACCCTTCCCTGCTCCCAAGTTCCCATCACATGTGGACTGCACAGATCTGCCCATTCTAACCTCCCTAGCTATCTGTAGACCTTCCTCTCTCTTTCTGTTCCTCTAATCTATATCCAATACCCACTTTTATACCCAGCGCTATAGCACATCCTATGAGGTGACATCTCTTAGTTTCTAATAGTTCTCCCACTATTCCAAGAAGACAAAATAAGGAGATACTGATCGAACATTCTGCTCTTCTCCCTCCTGTGAACCCCTTCATACCACTAACCTATCCTCATTTATAAGTGTTAGCTACCAATACCAAGAAACACATTTTACCTGGAACCCTGAGCAGCCAAAACTATAGGTACCCCTGAAAAAAAAAATCTCCTACCAAGCAACACACACCCATCGTATTCTCAGAAATTTCAGAGAAAAGGCAGAAACCAAGGATCAAAACATCCACCTAACAAAGACAAGACAAATCCAGAGATTGATACCGAGACCCCATAATCATGCCAATTCCAGATGCCTAGAGACCAGCATAAGAACACAATCAATAACAGGCAAGACACCAACATAAGAACACAATCAATAACAAGTAGGGTAATATGTCTCCAGTAGAGCCCAGCTATAGAGTCACAGCACGTTCTGAATATTCAAACAGCAGAAGCACAAGAAAAAGACATGGAAATTGCCTGTATAAAGATGATAGAATTCCTTAAAGCAGAAATTAATAAAACCCTAAAAGGAATGTAGGAAAACAGAAACAGTGGAAAGAAACAAGTAAAACTGTTCAAGACTTGAAAATGGAAATAGAATCAATAAAGAAAACAAAAATTGAAGAAGTTCTAGAATTTATACAGGAACTGCAGAGGTAAGGTTCACCAGCAGAATACAAAAGATGGAAGGAAAAAAATCACAGGTGTTGAAAATATGATAGAAAAAAATAGATACACCAGTCAAAGAAAATGTTAAATGTAAAAACAAACAAACAAAAAAGTTCTAGCACAAAACAGCCAAGAAATCTGAAATACTATGAAAAGACCAAACATCGGAATAATAAGAATAGAGAAAGGAGAACAATCTCAGCTCAAAGGCCCAGAAAATATATTCAACAAAATTGTAGAAGAAAAGTTTCCTTACCTAAAGAAAGGGGTGCCTGTAAAGATACAAGAAAGATACAAAACAAGCAGAGGCCACTAAGGGCTCCAGAGTACTCTCCATGTCACAGAACCTCAGGATCACCTCAGGATCATGGGTTAGTGGATCTCAACATCAGCTCCAAAGAATCGCGGAGGGTCTTGTGCCAGCAGGAACGGGGACAAAGGAATCCCACCCAACCAGAGGCTGGAATCCATTCAGGTCAGGTCCAGCCCTGCCATCTTCTGCTTGAACCCAGCCAAGTCTAAGTACCCAGAAGTTTCTCAATGCCGAAGGACCCCTAGCACACCCAGGACCTCGTGATAACCTGAGAGCACATGGGTGACAGAAGCAACAGAGTTTCTTGGTCAGGGTCTTGTCGGGCTTTCATCCTCAGCCAGGAGGCAGAGCTGAGTCCCAGATCCCTAGACACCTTCCTTGCCAGAGGAGAATCGACCTACAGGGAGGGCTCTGACCCCAGGACTCAGGAGGTGGATCAGAGCTCCAGACTTCTGGACACCTGCCCTGAAAGAAGAGAGCTTGCCTGCAGAGAGTGTTCTGACCACTGGGACTCAGGTGAGAATTGGACTCCCAGGAGTGCTGACAGAGGCTAACAGAATTACAGGAGGAACAAGCTCCAGCCAGAGACAGGTAGAACATTAACACCAGAGATTTCCAGATGGCAAAAGGGAAACATAAGAATCTTACTAACAGAAACCAAGAACACTGGGCATCATCAGAACCCAGTATGCCCACCACAGCGAGTCTAAGATAAGCCAACACACCCAAAAAGCAAAATGCAGATTTAAAATCATATATCATGATGCTGATGGAAGATTTTAAGAATGGCATTAATAACTCACTTCAAGAAATATAGGAGAACACTACTAAACAGGTAGAAGCCATTAAAGAGGAAACAAACAAACAAACAAACAAACAAAAAAATCCCTCAAGGAATTACAGGAGAAAACTGCTAATCAGGTAGAAGTCCTTAAAGAGGAAACACAAAAATCCCATAAAGAATTACAGGAAAACACAACCAAACAGGCGATGAAATTGAACAAAACCATGCAAGATCTAAAAAGGGAAGTAGAAACAATGAGGAAAACCCAAAGAGAGACAACTCTGAAGATAGAAACTCTAGGAAAGAAATCAGGAACCATAGATATGAGCATTAGCAACAGAATACAACAGAATACAAGAGAGAATCTCAGGTGCAGAAGATTCCATAGGGAACATGGACAAAACAATCAAAGAAAATGCAAAATGCAAAAAGATCCTGACTCAAAACATCCAGGAAATCCAGGACACAATGAGAAGACCAAACCTACAGATAATAGGGATAGATGAGAATGAAGATTTTCAATTTAAAGGGCCAGCAAATAGCTTCAAGAGACAGAGGGTCCCCAATGTAGGAGCTAGAGAAAGTACCCAAGGAGCTCAAGAGGTCTGCACCCTATAGGTGGAACTACAACATGAACTAACCAGTATACCCAGAACTCGTGTCTCTAGCTGCATATGTATCAAAAGATGGCCTAGTCGGCCATCATTGGGAAGAGAGGCCCCTTGGTCTAGCAAACTTTATATGCCCCAGTACAGGGGAACACCAGGGCCAAGAAGTAGGAGTGGGTGGGTAGGGGAGCAGGGCAGGGGGAGGGTATAGGAAACTTTCGGGATAGCATTTGAAATGTAAATAAGGAAAATATTTAATAAAAAAACTTATAGAAGAAATCTTCCCATACCTAAAGAAAGAGATTCCCTTGAACATACAAGAAGCCTACAGAACTCCAAATAGACTAGACCAGAAAACAAATTCCTCCAGACACATAATAATCAGAACAACAAATGCACTAAATAAAGACAGAACATTAAAAGCAGTAAGGGAAAAATGTCAAGTAACATATAAAGGAAAGCCTATTAGAATTACTCCAAACTTCTCACCAGAGAATATGAAAGCCAGAAGATCCTGGACAAATGCTATACAGACACTAAGAGAACACAAATGCCAGCTCAGGCTACTATACCCAGCAAAACTCTCAATTACCATAGATGGAGAAACCAAAGTATTCCATTGTAAAACCAAATACACAAATCCAGCCTTTCAATGGATAATAAAGGGAAAACACCAACACAAAGATGGAAACTACACTCTAGAAAAAGCAAGAAAATACTCTATCAACAAGCTAAAAAGAAGACAGCCACAAGAACAGAATCCCAAATTTAACAACAACAAGAAAAAATAACAAGAAGCAACAATTACTTTTCTTTGATTTCTCTTAACATCAATGGATTCAATTCCCCAATAAAAAGACATAGACTAATAGACAAGCTTCAAAAACAAGACCCAACATTTTTGCTGCTTACAGGAAACCCACCTCAGGGAAAAAGACAGACACATGCTCAGAGTAAAAGGCTGGAAAACAATTTTCCAAGCAAATGGTCTGAAGAAACAAACTGGAGTAGACATTCTAATATCGAATAAAATTGACTTACAACCCAAAGTTCTCAAAAAAGACAAAAAGGGGCACATCATATTCATCAAAGATAAAATCAACCAAGATGAACTCTCCTCGAACTATTCCACGAAATAGAAGCAGAAGGTTCTCTACCTAAGTCATTCAATAAACCCATAATTACTCTGATAACTAAACCACACAAAGATCCAACAAAGAAAGAGAACTTCAGACCAGTATCCCTTATGAATAACGATGCAAAAATACTAAATAAAATCCTCACAAACTGAATCCAAGAACAGATCAAAACGATCATCCATCATGACCAAATAGGCTTCATCCCAGGGATGCAGGGATGGTTTAATATACAGAAATCCATCAATGTAATACACTATATAAACAAACTCAAAGACAAAATCCACATGATCATCTCATTAGATGCTGAGAAAGCATTTGACAAAATCCAACACCCATTCATGATAAAAGTCTTGGAAAGATCAGGAATTCAAGGCCCATGCCTAAACATAATAAAAGCAATCTACTGCAAACCAGTAGCCAACATCAAACTAAATGGAGAGAAACTTGAGGGAATTCCATTAAGATCAGGGACTAGACAAGGCTGCCCACTTTCTCCCTACTTATTCAATATAGTACATGAAGTCCTAGCCAGAACAATTCGACAACAAAAGGAGTTCAAGGGGATAGAAATTGGAAAGGAAGAAGTCAAAATATCACTATTTGCAGATGATATGATAGTATTTATATGTGACCGTAAACATTCCACCAGAGAACTCCTAAACCTAATAAACAGCTTCAGTGCAGTAGCTGGATATAAAATTAATTCAAAAAAATTAGTGGCCTTTCTCTACACAAAGGATAAACGGGTTAAAAAAGAAATTAGGGAAACAAACCCTTCACAATAGTCACAAGAAATACAAAATACCTTGGTGTGACTCTAACTAAGGAAGTGAAAGATCTGTATGATTTATAATAGCCAGAAGTTGGAAAGAACCCAGATGTCCCTCAACAGAGGAATGGATACAGAAAATGTGGTACATTTACACAATGGAGTACTATTCTGATATTTAAAAAAATGAATTTATGAAATTCTTGGGCAAATGGATGAATCTGGAGGACATAATCCTTAGTGAGGTAACCTGTGGGAAGCCGCACGCTCAAGCTGCCCGGCGCTCCCCGGAACGGGTTACCTAGGAACCGATCGCCTGAAAATGTAAACAAACTCAGTACGCAGGCGTGGTGACGTAATCAAAGTTACCGCCCACGGCGGCTCCCGAGTCCGCGTCAACACCGGCTGCCTAGAGACGTATGCAAGTTCAAGTGCGGCTGCGCCTTGACAACCACAAGTCACCGCCCAATCCCGGGGCATATCTTGAGGTAATGGGCAACAAGCCAATCCAAGCGACTTACGTCACACTGATGTGGGTGTNTGCTGAGAAAGCATTTGACAAAATCCAACACCCATTCATGATAAAAGTCTTGGAAAGATCAGGAATTCAAGGCCCATGCCTAAACATAATAAAAGCAATCTACTGCAAACCAGTAGCCAACATCAAACTAAATGGAGAGAAACTTGAGGGAATTCCATTAAGATCAGGGACTAGACAAGGCTGCCCACTTTCTCCCTACCTATTCAATATAGTACATGAAGTCCTAGCCAGAACAATTCGACAACAAAAGGAGTTCAAGGGGATACAAATTGGAAAGGAAGAAGTCAAAATATCACTATTTGCAGATGATATGATAGTATTTATATGTGACCATAAACATTCCACCAGAGAACTCCTAAACCTAATAAACAGCTTCAGTGCAGTAGCTGGATATAAAATTAACTCAAAAAAATTAGTGGCCTTTCTCTACACAAAGGATAAACGGGTTAAAAAAGAAATTAGGGAAACAAACCCTTCACAATAGTCACAAGAAATACAAAATACCTTGGTGTGACTCTAACTAAGGAAGTGAAAGATCTGTATGATTTATAATAGCCAGAAGTTGGAAAGAACCCAGATGTCCCTCAACAGAGGAATGGATACAGAAAATGTGGTACATTTACACAATGGAGTACTATTCTGATATTTAAAAAAATAAATTTATGAAATTCTTGGGCAAATGGATGAATCTGGAGGACATAATCCTTAGTGAGGTAACCCAATCACAAAAGAAGTCATTGGATATGTGCTCATTGATAAATGGATATTAGCCCAGAAACTTAGAATACCCAAGATACGATCTGCAAAACACAAGAAAATCAAGAAGGAAGACCAGCGTGTGGATACTTCATTCCTCCTTTGAATAGAAAACAAAATACCCATGAAAGAAGTTACAGAGACAAAGTTTAGAGCTAAGATGAAAGAATGGACCATACAAAGACTAACCCACCGGGAATCCATCCCATAATCAGTCACTAAACTCAGACACTATTGCATAGGACAGCAAGTGTTTACTAAAGGGCCCCTGATATTCCTGACTCCCACAGAAGTGGATGCTCACAGTCATCCATAAGAGGGAGCATGGGGCCCACATTGGAGAAGCTAGAGATAGAACCCCAGGAGCTGAAGGGGTCTGCAACCCTAGAAGAGGAACAACAATATGAACTAACCAAAACCCCCAGAACTCGTGTCTCTAGCTCCATATGTAGTCGGCCATCATTGGGAGGAGAGGCCCCTTGGTACTGCAATCTTTATATGCCCCAATACAGGGGAAGGCCAGGGCCAAGAAGTGGGAGTGGGTGGGCAGGAGAGCAGGGAGGGGGGAGAGGGAGGGGATTTTCGGGATAACAGTTGAAATGTAAATTAAGAAAATATCTAATAAAAAATTGAAAAAAAAAAAAAAAACCTTCAACTTTCTGAAGAAAGAAATTGAAGATCTCAGAAGATGGAAAGATCTCCCATGCCCATGGATTGGCAGGATTAATATGGTCAAAATGGCTATCTTGCTGAAAGCAATCAACAGATTCAATGCAATACCCATCAAAACTCCAACTCTATTCTTCACTGAGTTAGAAAGGGCAATTTGCAAATTCATCTGGGATAACAAAAAGCCTAGGATAGTAAAAACTATTTTCAAAATTAAAAGAACATCTGAGGGAACCACCATGCCGAACTTGCTGTACTACAGAGCAATTGTGATTAAAAAAAAAAAAAAAGAAAAGAAAAGAAAAAACAAAACTGCACGGTACTGGTACAGCAACAAACAGGTAGATCAATGGAATAGAATTGAAGTCCCAGAAATGAACCCACACACCTATGGTTCTTTGATCTTTGACAAGAGAACTAAAACCATCCAGTGGAAAAAATTTTAAATAAATGGTGCTGGCACAACTGGCAGTTATCATGTAGAAGAATGCAAATTAATCCATTCTTATCTCCTTGTACAAATCTCAAGTCCAAGTGGATCACAGACCTCCAAATAAAACCAGAGACACTGAAACTTATAGAGGAGAAAGTGGGGAAAAGCCTCGAAGATATGGGCACAGGGAAAAAAAATTCCTAAACAGAACAGCAATGGCCTGTGCTGTAAGATCAAGAATCAACAAACGGGACCTCATAAGATTTCAAAGCTTTTGTAGAGCAAAAGATACTGTCAATAAGACAAAAATGCCAGCAAGAGATTGGGAAAGAATTTTTACCAATCCTAAATCTGATAGGGGACTAATATACAATATATACAAAGAGCTCAAGAAGCTGGACTCCAGAAATTCAAATAACACCATTAAAAACTGGGGTACAGAGCTAAACAAAGAATTCTCAACTGAGGAATACCAAAGGGCCAAGAAGCACCAGAAAAATTGTTTAACATTCTTAATCATCAGGAAAATGCAAATCAAAACAACCTTGAGATTCCACCTCACTCCAGTCAGAGTGGCTAGTATACAAAATTCAGGTGACAGCAGATATAGGGGAGGATGTGGAGAAAGAGGAACACTCTTCCATTGCTTGTGGGATTGCAAGCTTGTACAACCACTCTGGAAACCAGTCTGGAGGTTCCTCAAAAAACTAGACATATTACTACTGGCATATCCAGCAATACCTCTACTGGGCATATACCCAGAAGATGTTCCAACTGATAATAAGGACACATGCTCCTCTATGTTCATAGCAGCCCTATTTATTATTCCAGCTATTGCCAGAAGCTGGAAAGAACCCAGATGTCCCTCAACAGAGGAATGGATACAGAAAATGTGGTATATTTACACAATGGAGTACTACTCAGCTATTATAAACAATGAATTTATGAAGTTCTTGAGCAAATGGATGTATCTGGAGGATATCATCCTGAGTGAGGTAACTCAATCACAAAAGAAGTCACTTGATATGTACTCACTGATAAGTGGATATTAGCCCAGAAACCTAGAATACCCAAGATACAATTTCCAAAACACAAGAAAATCAAGAAGAAAAAATATGAATGTATTGATACTTCATTCCTCCCTAGAATAGGGAATAAAATATCCATAGAAGGAGTTGCACAGACAAAGTTTGGAGCTAAGACGAAAGGATGGACCATCCATTGACTGGCTCACCTTGGGATCCATCCCATAATCAGTCACCAAACACAGACACTATTGCATATGCCAGCAAGATTTTGCTGAAAGGACCCTGATATAGCTGTCTCGTGTGAGGCTATGCCAGTGCCTGGCAAATACAGAAATGGATGCTCACAGTCACCTATTGAATGGAACACTGGGCCCCCAATGGAGGAACTAGAGAAAATACCCGAGGAGTTGAAGGGGTCTGAAACCCTATAGGTGGAACAACACTATGAACTAACCAGTATACTCAGAGCTTGTGTCTCTAATTGAATATGTAGCAGATGTCCTAGTCGGCCATTACTGGGAAGAGAGGCCCCTTGATCTTGCAAACTTTATATGCCCCAGTACAGAGGAATGCCAAGACCAAGAAGTGGGACTGGGTGGGTAGGGGAGCAGGGCCAGGGGAGGATATAGGGGACTTTTGGGATAGCATTTGAAATGTAAATAAAGAAAATGTCTAATTGAAATAAATTAAATAATACACAGATTCACACATGCATGCATCACACACTCATACACACACAAGATAGATAGATAGATAGATAGATAGATAGATAGATAGATAGATAGATAGACAATATATTTTACATATTATATATATATTATATATATATAATATATATATAATGCTATTTTTAAAAAAGATTTAGAATCATTTATATGTATTGTTTGAAGGATAAAAATTATTAGCCTGGACAATAATTTTCATAAATTTTTTAAGTTTTTTTTCTCTTTATTGGAAAGTGTCCATCAGCCAACACATTTTTACTTTGGATGCAGGAGCTAGCTTTCTGTCTGTAGGAAAAAAAAGAGGTCCCAAGGAATAACCTGGAAGTTGCTCAGATATGTGTTCCATGAACAATGGACACAGGTTTGAATGGAAAGATGGGGGTTAAAATAGCCATCTCAGGGACAATAAGGATGAGAAAAAAGAAGGTTGTAGCTGGATATGAGATTACTGAGGTAATCTACAAAAGAAAAGACAGCTCTGGGCCCCTCAAAGGCAGACCTGCTGGCTTTGGGAACATAGGCTAGACACTACTGTGGTCTTCTAGATCCTTGCTCCTATTCCAGGTAGACAGCCTCCTCCTATTTCAGAAAAGAGATCCCAGCCCATATCATAAAGAAGGTGTTAACAAAGAACAACCACTGCGACTTTATAGTGTCTTCTATGAACAAAGAAAGATAACACTTCTGAATCACTTGCATTAGCCCAGTCCATGACATCATAGAGAACCAACCAACATAAAAGCAGTTACCTCAGCCTTTGTTACTCTCTGCCATAGCCTTATTATAACATCTAGACAGAGAAGTTCAGTGGCTTTTTCTCTTTGGCGAACCCCTCCACTCTTAGTTCATTTGACTTTTCTCTGGTTCTCGACATTTCTGTTTTTCACTTTTAGTACAGCGTGCTTCAGCTTTGCTTGTTCTCAGATGTGCCCATGCCTTTAGTCTTCACCGGCAAAAAAAGTAACAACTCAGCAGCCACTGCCTCAGGTGGCTTGAACTTACAGCATGCTAGGTCTTTGGACTTAGGTCAATGGAGCCATTGCAATAAAGGTTCCACTGCATTCATAAGTGTATACCACTTTCAAGGCAATTAACTAATTTGTGACAAAATCTTAACATTCTTTCATCTGAGGAAGTTTGCTATTCAGACACCTGTTATAGCTTAACATGTACCCTATGGCTTTGCTACCTTTTAACTTGCTTCACTATTCTTAAATTTTAGTTACACTTCAAGAATTTGATTTGAGATAGTGGAGCTGGGAATAAAAGTGAAGCAGTTCAAAGAAGATTGTGAAAAAAAAAACTCTTTTTAATAAAATTTTGATACTAAAATGACCACTCAATCACATTTCAATATGTCTAGGGATATCAAAATAATAAAAAAAAAATTTTAGCCATCTCTTATTTTTAAATACATGCTTAAGCTGTTCTGGTGGTATTCAAATGCTTAACATTTGCCCTTACTGTCATTGATCCCACATTCATATTCAATATTTTTCACATAATTTTTTCCTCATGGGATGTATTTTATACTGGAAATAGTTCTTCAGTAAAAATCATTACACTAACTTACAAAGTTAAAAAAGTAAACACGCCGGGCGTGGTGGTGCACACCTTTAAGCCCAGCACTTGGGAGGCAGAGGCAGGCGGATTTCTGAGTTCGAGGCCAGCCTGGTCTTCAAAGTGAGTTACAGGACAACCAGGGCTACACAGAGAAACCCTGTCTCAAAAAAAAAAAAAAAAAAAAAAAAAAAAGAAAAAAAAAGTAAACACAAAAAATGTTAGTAAAAAATTATAAAAGGAGGTTTCTACTTGCATACAAAGTACACATGGTTTGCCTTATTCTGTACAGCAAGAACTAAAGTTGCTATTGTGCACAAACAGGACATTAGGAGAGTCTGAGAGATGTGAAAAGTCTAAGGATCATAGGCTCCAAGAAGGGTATAGTAGTGAGTCCCTTAGGCTTTCTTGCATCAAATATTATGAACTTGGAGCTGATGAACCTGGTAAATTGTAAATGCCACACAAAAGGAAGCCTCAGCAGAGGCTTCTGTAACCGAAGCATTCGAGAACATTGCAAGACTCACAAGAACCCTGCCCAAGGTTACATGAGCAAGAACAATTGGAGGGAGGAAGTGGAGACTCTTTCTGATGGAGCTGCCTACAGGTTACGCAGGGAGCTCAGGGAGCTCACTATTCATCAGCTATGCTGGGACAGGCTATTCAAGGATGCATCTGGATGGAGCCAAACAAAAGCTAACAATTCTAAATTAATTTTTTAAAATCTCATTGGCTTACAAAACAATTGAGTGGTAACATTTCTTTGGGTTTTGTTGTCCTAATCAGCATTTCTATTCCTGCACAAACATCATGACCAAGAAGCAAGTAGGGGAGGAAAGGATTTATTCAGCTTACACTTCCATATAGCTGTTCATCACCAAAGGAAGTCAGGACTGGAACTCAAGCTGGTCAGGAAGCAGGAGCTGATGCAGAGGCCACGGAGGGAATGTTACTTACTGGCTTGCTTCCCCTGACTCACGCAGCTTGCTTTCCAATAGAACTCAAGACTGCCACCCACAATGGGCCCTCCCACCCTTGGTCACTAATTGAGAAAATGCCTTACAACTGGATCCCATGGAGGCATTTCCTCAAGGGAGGCTCCTTTCTGCAATAGCTCCAGCTTTTGTCAAGTTGACACACAAACCCAACCAGTACAATTGGTGGTGCTGGTGGTGCTGGTGGTGGTATTATCTTGGATAAGTAGACATTTGTCTCTGTTTTCCAGAGAAAAGTCACACAGAAAAACCCTTGAATAACAGAGTCTAGCAAAGCACCCCAAGTTGGTTTTCCCAGAATGTTTTAGAGCTGGTGATATGGAAACCCTACCATTTTGATTCTAGTAATGGAATCTTCCATGCAGTGTTAGTGGAGATCATAAGCCATTCAGAGTTCTCCAACTACCTTTCCTATGAAGCAAGGAGGCCTGCTGCCTAATACAACAGGTGAGGAAGGTGAGGAAATTCTGGTTCTCCTCCCATCTGGCAGTTACAGGAAGCTCTTACCACTACAGTAGAGCCACATAAATCCAGAAAACACAGGCTTAAATAAAAGATGCTGTCACCCACAAGGCACAAAATTACAAAGTACCAGGTAAAATTCGCTTGTCATACCAAAAGCTGAGATTAGAAACTGAATGAAAACATAAATCCATAAATGCCATCATAAGGTTGATAGAGTTGCTATAGTCATCTGACAAATATGTAAAAGTAGCCATCATAAAAATGCTTCAAGAAGCTAAAATGACACAAGTTGAAAAAACAGAGATTTCAGCAAGATAGTATCAGCTAATATAGTATCAGGGAATAAAATACAGGAAAAAAAATAAACAAATGAAAAACTTTAAAGTAGAAAAATATTCAATAGATGCAATCAACAGAGAAATGGAAGAAAAATGGGGAAAACTAAGCGGACAGAGGCATCAGGAGAGGCTTCAGCGGGTAGGAGTGTTTGCAGGAATGAGAACCTGACTCAGATCCCTGGTACCCTCGTAAAACCATGCACGGTGGGATGTGCCTAAAACCCCAGTACTGGGTAGAGGTAGGTAATGCCAGCACTGGAACTAGCTGTATGGCCACGCTATCCAAAATGACTGCAAGTGAAAAACCCTGAATCAAAGAGGTAAAGTATAAAATAATACAGAAAGATTCAATGCCCTCCACTGGCTTATACATAAACACACACATACACATTTACCCACCAATACATACTTCCCCATATACAGTGAATTGAAAATAAAACAATAATAATAACTCAACAACAAAGAAAAATATACTAGAAGCAAGCAAACAGAACACATGAAGAATATAACAAGAGATAAAATATACATACCAGAAGTCAGAAAAAAAAAAAAAAACAGAAAAAGCACATAGAACTAAATGTGCATTCAAAGAACTACTAATAGAAAACCATAAAAATTTGGGGGGGTGGAAGATAGATATCAAACTAAGAACATGGCTCATATATTTAAGCCAAAAAATTCCATAACAGACTATAATTAAATACCTTTGTTGATTACGTTGGGTTTTTTTAAGACATCATCTCCCTACATAGACCAAGCTGTCCTCTACCTTACTATGTGTCCCAGGATCTCCTCAAGCTTGTGATTCTCCTGCCTCCACTGCCAGGTGCTGAGATTACAAGCATGCATCAATAATTAAAACTTTTGGGTTCTAAAAATGAAGGAAACATTTTGAGGGTAAATAAAAAATACAACTCAAATACACACACATACACACACACACATAAACTTAAATGAACCTCTGAATTTTCACGAGTAGCTAGTGGTCAAGAGTAAAAAGTATCACAATCTTTATAAGTTCTGAAAGAAAAGTCATATATCCAGCAAAAAGAAAAATTCTTAGTAATGAAGGAGAAATCAAAACCTATTCCTGTGAAAAGCTGAAATGGTTCCTTGCTAGCAGGCTTATATTGAAAGCACACCACAATGATGCTCTACACCACAAGATCTTAACCTCTGGCTTTTGACCCCATGTGAGATCATGACACCTAATGTGGAGATCATGAAAGTCTTAGCAACAACAACAGAAGAAAATGTGACACCAAAATGTAGTTAGAAATCAAATACATAGGCACTAGAAAGATTCTGGCTACATTTACATACGTTACATTGTAGAATTTCAGTGTGGCCATTTCTAAACATATGGGATGGGCAATTTTCAATATGATTTCTCACCATGCAATGCCAGTCAATTGACATCTCAGCTTGGATGTGACTACTATATACTATGAATTTACAGCATTTTTTACTGTATATACAATATCCTGCTTCTAGAGAAACATGATGATTTAGTTATGGAAAACAAACTCTTAGCATTTTTTACTGCCATTCCTCTAAAGTAAGAATAAGGGAAGTATGCCTCTTAATTGTACTGTTTCAATATTTGATTTTTTTAAATTGCTGTCTGAGTTGCTAACTGAGTTTTTTTCCTTTTTTCTTTAATCATTCAGTAAATTTTGACTTTGGATTAAAACAGAATTTTCAACAATTTCTAAAATATGTTTCTGCCAATTTTACTACGTATTTATGTGATTTCATGTTCTCACAATCAATAATGATAAAAAACAAAATATCATCAACCAACCTCCTTCTGTTAAGTACTCAAACATCACCTCTACAAGATCATGAGTTTAAAATTTCAGCATGAAAAAAGATGGAGTTTCCTGATGCCCCGGAGGGGAAGTGTCTTTTCTCATTGGTAAATTGTGCATACCTCAGTGGATAACCCTGTAGACATTCGCACTAACTGGCCTTACTGGGTTGTTTTTAACATGACATGAAGTTGGATTGGAAATAGGAGATACATTAAGGGGTAAGGATATCTGGAACAAGGGAGTGGAGAATATATCTAACCAAGATAAATTTTTAAGAACTAAAATATATCACTCGATTCTGAAAAATGATGAAGATCTTCTATGTCATGCAGGATCAAATATTTAGCCTAGATTTAATTCCCTTTGGTTAAAAAGAAAGTATGCATATCCATGTAATTGTATAGAAAATTAGTTTTGTTTTACTAAAGGATGCAATCATATGCCCACCAAGTGGGAGCCTCTGCATCACTAAGGCAGAGTCTCAGTTTTCTACCCTAACATTCTGAATCTCTCTGCAGAGAGAAGGGATAGTCATCTGGGTTTTATAAAGGCCTTGGGGGGTGATTTCGAGGTGTGTTGAAGTTAAAAAGAACACTGGTATAGTAAAAAAGACAGCACTTATGTGTGGATACACACATACTGTCTGTACCCACAACCCTCACAGATACAGAGGCTGGCATCAAAATTGTAGATGAATCCAGTCATTCTTCTAGGCAAGATCCATAAAGGGCCTAGGAAAAAAACTTAAATGGTACAAAAGGATAACCAATTGGGAGCTCTGCCAAGGGGTAAACTGTTTCTCCTGCTCCCAGCATTCCTTGGGTCTCTATATTTCTTCATCTAGGGTTGGGGATCTCATGAGCATTCCTCCGCCCATATTATCATGTCTGCTGCTGCTGCTGGTGGTGATGGTGGTGTGTGACAACAATTGAAGTAAAAGAGGCCAGAGGCCATAAATTTGAGAGAAAGTAAAAGGGCTACATGAGAGGTTAGAGGGAAGAAAGGGAAAGGAGATATTAAAACATCTTTTATTTTAAAAATATAAATATAAAGTTTTAAATATATTTCCAACAATAATCTTAAAGCTTAAGGCTGAAAATAGGTGAAGCTAATACTCATAAAGACAGGTTTTCTAAGTTGTTGTGTTGAAATAAAGCTAAATTAGGCAAATACGTTAGAGAGCATTTTAAGTATGTTCTGCCTTTCTTACATTAAACACACTAAGTTGAAGAAAAAGTAACAGGATCCGGTCATTGTGCACATGCCACTGTTAGGAACTTAGAATGGAGTAATCATCTGTGGTGTTGTTCTGTTGGCCTTGTACCTTTCCAAAGAGCCCCGCATGTGACACATTCAGAAATGTCTACACAGCACAGAAAATTAGACATAAAATATCCAATTAAGTATCTATAGTTTTTTTTTTTTTTTTAAGAGATATAATGCACAATCCACCCAGGCTCAGGTTGAAGTTCTGTTCCATAAGATTTCTTTAAATATGTATGAATTTCTTTAAATTTGTATAAAATCTTTTTTTAAATGCTTCAAATATAGTCCACAGTTATTTCCTTCAATCTTTTCCATTTCCAAAGTACCCAAAACATAAACCAATTATTATCACATTGCAAAAATATATTGTTATTTCTACATGATAGTATGACTTTCCTTTTCACTTGATAGCAAAAATAATCTTCAGTTTTTACACTATGTCCATGTAAATTTTTCTATGAAGAAAAAACTTTAAATATTCATGTTTCTGTGAACTTCATATTATTTTTATATTATTTATAAAAAGTCTTTTGATGGTTTCTAAAATATATCCACAGCATGCTTGCTATTTCTCCCTTCTTAAAGGATTCAGAGACTCACATCTAATGAACAGAGCACCTTGGAAGCTGTGTGTTTGTACTTCCAACAGTATTTTTCAAAAAGAAAAACGGGAAAAAAAAAAAAAAAGACTACATCTTCTAGCTATGTGGACCAAAAAAAAAAAAAAAAAAATCTCTCAGATAATTCAGTCTGGAGCACAGAGCTATCATGCTGTGAGGACAGTTGGGAAACTGTAGCGCTATCCATGTGGTACAAAACTGAAGTTTTCAGCAAATATTTGGCAAAGAAATGGAGCCTGACAGAGCCAAGTGAGGGAGCGAGCAAAGAAATGGATCCTTACCTTTCTTGTCAGCAAAGAGTTCAGCTATGGGCAGTACAGCAGGCCTCCCTTCTCTGTACAGTGAATTTACAAAAAAAAAAAAAAAAAAAAAAAAAAAAATCCGTGAATACCTAAAACACTGGGCAGCAGTAAAATTTCTGTTTCCGTGCTTCTGGTGAGAAAGATTGTCATCAGTCAGATTGTAAGCTTATGTCATCTACTTACAAATTCAATGATTTTCTGCCTTAATTAATTTTTATTGGTAGTAGTGTCCCAACCCACAGGACCTAGCCTAGTTATTCCGTGAGACAAGAGATGTCTGAAAGAGAGAAACGGGCGGGGAGAAAGAAGCGAGACCATGCATCGGGAGTTTTTGTCACGGTCTAACTTTACTAAGGCACAATACCCAGTTATATACACTCAGTAAAAGAAAGGGGATAAGGGGGAGCTAGGGAGGGAGAACAAAGACTTTAGGGCAAAGGACATATGAGAGGAGCCTTGGGACTCCTTGTGATTTATCCCAGGAAGCTGGAAGATGTCTTGTGATTGATCTCAGGATGCTGGGGGATGTCTTGTGAGCAGTCTCAGGAAGTTGGCACCTTGCTTAACAGCTCTACGTATTTATCTAAGATAAGGCTCTGTTGGCTTTCAGGGTCAGCCTTGTAAAGGAGGGGGCAATTTGGATCTTTATGGTGGGAACCATTGGAAGCATGGCTTACCACATAGTAGAAATCAGAATGAGGCAGGAAAATAATAAGAGATTATTTAAGAACTCACGTACACTACCTGGTTTAGGCTATACAAATGCACCTCATTCGATAATGCATTTGGCAGCCTGAAAGCCTTGCCTACTGGTATTATGCACATAGATTCCCTCTCTAACCAATGAATCTAGTAGCTATTAGCATGTACATTCTACTCCAAACAACAAAATAGGTTTTACTTCCTCAATGACTTTAACATGTTGGAGTCCGTCAAAAGACCCTCACTCACAAAGACCACAGAGACTGCCATCGCTACAAACCGCAAGAGGTTTTTTTTTTTATTATTCCAACATGTTGTGGACCCTCCTGAGCACACAGGCAAGAGGAGAGACCCTGAACAAAGAAAGAACACACTTTTTATACCTTTGTAAGGGACAGATTTAGGCAACAGGGTAGTTGGCTTATTCTGATTGGTGTAGCAAGTAACCCTTTCAGGCATTGGTTGGTTTCTATAGGGTGACTAAATGGCCTAGTCCCTCACTCTGTCTGCCCTTGTGGTTTTTTCAGCAAAGCAACAGTATATTTTGAACTTCTGGGTCAGCTATTAAACGTCATAGCTGCTAAGTCACAGCTATTAACATCAGGGGAATTCTAGCAACAAGATCAGGGTGGTTTGTGGTCTTGCTCAGAATTCAGTGTGGGGTGGGGTAGGAGAATTCTTCTGAGAACTGTTATTTTTGTTATGGTTATTTCTCTGAGAACAGCTAATATTGTTTTGGCAGCTGTAGGTGTAATCATTTTTGACCACTAAAACTATGATTTTACATTTGTTTAGTCAGCCAGTTTCCTTATCTGGCTCTGTACTTGGCCTGCTAGTACAGTTTGGAAAGTCCTTTTTGAAGCGGGAAGGTACTGGGTGCTCTTTAAATCATTTTGTATATTATAAACAATCGTCAAAACAGAATAGTTTCTATTCAAAGTATTTCCAATACATCCTGAGCTGAGGGTTGAATGGGTTGAACCAGCTTGAACTGATTCTGTGTGTGTGCAAAATATGGCAAAACTTTGTCCCTCTATGAACTTTTAAGGAAAAATCCATGATATTCCTATGTATATTTGGGTATGTATATGATTAAGATATGACACATTATGGAAAGGAATAGTCACAGTGAGCAAAGATGTCCGCAACCTATATCTGTCAGTCAAAACAGAAAATCACAAAATTAAATCCCAATCAACAAACATCTCCTTCTCCTGAAACTGACAAAAAAAAAAAAATCCCCCAAGGAATACACAGAACCTCTTTTCTCTTTTCACTCTCATGTCCCACAGGCAATATAGACAGTACATTCCTTTCTACTAGTTGCTATATAGTTGCTTCACTTTAACGGAAACCCCCCTTTATATTGCAATCTCTATGAGCTTTTATTTCATTCTCGAATAAAACAGATTTTGGCAGACTAAACACTACTCTGAGTTCCTGAAACTACACTAGAAAGAATTTTGGGTAAGTGGAAACTATTTTAATTGACCTAAAACTCAAGAAAGACTCAGATAGAACCATCCAACGAAGGTGCTTTGATATGTTTAACTCACAGAAATCATGAAATGATAAATTTTTGTTGTTTTAAATGGTTGTTTTGTAGTAATTTCTTATAAAATAAAGGATAGCTAATAAAATCTTCAGACAACATCTTCAGTTGAATATTGTGATATATTATATTTTCAAGTCAATGGGACTTAGAATCATTTATATGAATGAGCCTTTGGAACCTGTGAAAGATTATAGAGATTAGGCTAATTAAGGTGAGAAACCACACCTGTGGACAGTTTCATTCCACAGGCTAGGATCTTGAACTCAGTAAAAAGGAGAAATGAGCTGAACATTGACCACTCTCATTTGAAGAATCATGAATGTTTATAAGACTGGCTCAAGCAAATATATATATAATTATCTTTATTCACATTGAAGTGATCATATTGTTAGAAAACTAAATAAATCTAAAAAAAACTAGAAATAATCAGATTGTCTAGCAAGGCTTAAAAAGTCAGTAAGTAAAAATTAGTATTTCTGTAAAAATTAATCAATAAATTTTACTTTAATGAAATTTTTATGAACCCACAGTAAGTAACCATAAATTAAAATTTTAAAGCCATTCTATTTATAATATTCTCAAAACTTGAAATAATTGTGATTAAATTTGACTAAATATTTATGAGATCCATCACATTGAAACATAACTAAGGTGGCTCTGTTGTACGATGGATAGCTCATTGGACTTCTAGTGACAAAACATAGCTAAAAGAAAACTTGAAAGTATAAAACAAAGAGATATATCATCATCATGGGTCAAATCAATTATCAGAAAGATATTTCTCTTTTCAAATTGATGTGTAAGATCATACCAGTCTCAATTATAATACCTTCAGGCTTTTTAATAGAAATTGACCATCTGACTATAAAATTTATATGTAAATTCACAAGAGCTAAAAAGGCCAAAACTATTTTTAATAAAAGAAGAAAGTTGGAGGACTTAGAGTACTTGATGTCATAATATATCATAAAGCTACATCAATCAAGAAACCGTATTATTGGCATAAAGATAGGCATATAATATAGTGAAACTAAATAAAGTCCCAAAATAATTCTATATGTATATAGTCAATTGATTTTTTTTTTAAGTGCCAAGGCAATCAATGAAAAGTGACCATCTTTCAACAAACGGTACCATGGCATTGAATAACTTTATTTTTTAAAGGAGAAAAATGATCTTAGCACAAAATACTTAAAGCAAGAACCTATGCCCAATAGCAGACTGATGGCACAAAAGGAACTCTATTACTTTTGTAGATTTTTATATCATATTGCTTTACTTGTGCTTTTTTTTATTATACCTTGCTGGATTTTTGTATAGTATGGTTTCAGATTTTGTATTTTTATGAGGGGTGTGTGTATGTGTGTATGTGTGTATGTGTGTGTATTTCTCATAGATTTGTGTTGATTTTTAAAATTCTGGTTTCTCTGGTTTTGTTTAAAGTTTTTGCCTATCTATTTTCTAAACAGAAAGAAAAAGAAGGCATGACATTGGATAGGTAGGCAAGTGTGGAGGATCTGGGAGGAAATGAGGGAAGAGCAACTGGGATCAGAATATATTGGATAAACATTAAAGCACAAGGAATAATACTGAAAGTGAACCAAGCCAAAGTGTGGTGGCTGACATTTTAAAGGTTTTGGAAGGTTTTACATTTAGAAATGATAATTTAAATTTTACTCCAAGAGATGTTAAAGAAAATAATAAGGTAGAATTAATTAGTAACAAAGCATTTGTTCTTTATATTATAGGATTAATAAAATGAAAAGGCATGTCAGAGGTTAGGAGACAACACATGAAACTGTGTGTCTAAAAAAGGGAGTTACATGCACAAGTTCTTCAAATAAGAGTAAGGCAATAGAAGCTTTAAAATAATGTGACATCAGCCTAAAAGAGTCACTTAATTCACCACAGAACCAGACCAGAATGAATGCAGAATGAACTCCTTGCTGTGTTTCAACTAGAGTTACCAAGGAGGTACACTAGGGAGTATTACAAAACAAAACCCTGTAGAGCATGACAGGCTAGGACAGAAGCATCAGAGAAGGGTAAGCTATAATCATCTTTAAGACCAGAAGGAAGCTGACTTTCTAATTGAGAAAGACAGGCTGGAAACAACCACAACAGTTTCCATTGCTTTCAGTAACCACACAAGCGCATCTCATCACCCTCACAGATACTGAGTGGCTTGAAGAGCTATAAGTAGCAGCTGATGGTGCACACCTTGCACACTCCCTGACAGCTAAGCAGCTATGACTCAATAACCCATTGAAAATAGGCCCCCTGGTAGATTTTACCCCAATGAAGGGACTGCCATCACTCCATTCTGCTCAAGTGTGTTGATATGATGACCCTGCCGGCTCAGAACCTTGGCTTAGCAGAAAGATCCCAGTTTCTGAATGTTCATGGCATCCTAGAAAACCTTAAATAGGGCCGACAACACACAGCCTGCTACTGGATATGCCCTTTTCTACTCTCCCAGGCACAAAACCATCCAGGTAGCAATACTGCACCACAGTAATGCCAGTTTACCAATGTCGAACACATAGTCTAGGCTATAGGCTGAGCTAATAGACACATAGGAGGCAATCCTGGATTAAGATAGCTTACAGAGCCTATATTTGCCATCTAATAAAGAATAAAATATGCAAGTAATTCAAAGAGCTCTACACCTCACCCAACACACATTTAAAAAAAAAAGAAACACATAAATCAATTTTTTAAATGGCTAAACTTTCTGAGCAGACATTTCTCAAAATAAGACACAAAATGGCCAACAAAATATCTTTTTAAAAAATCAGGAGAATGTAAATCAAAACACATTGAGATTGTATGCCATGCCTGTTCTAATGGCAATAATAAAATCATAAAACAAGCTACCTGGTAAAGGTATGGAGAAAGGGAGACCCCTGAACACTAGTGGGGATGGAACTTTAAAGACCCATAATGGAGAAAAATCTAGAGGTTCCTCCCAATGGATTAAAAAAAGGACCCAGCAAGACCCCTTTGGGATATATGTGGAAAGGAAAGGCAGGGTAGGGCAGGAAAATCATCTTATCAAATGGATACCTACACCCCATGTTTACTGTGGTACAAATAGGCAAGATGTGTGAAAACCAAGGTGTCTATCTAGAGATGGACAAGTAAATAAAATGTGGTACACACGCACACTGAGATATTAATCAGCTTAAAGAAAATAAAATCCTGTCACCAACCATGAAAAAACATACATGCAATTGGAGGGTGAGTTAGTAGAATAAGCCAGAAACAGAACGATAAACACAGCATGATCACACTTAAATGTGATACTTTGTGAAAGAACACTGAACTCATAAAAATAGAGAAGAGAATGGTGATCACTAGAGGCTGGGGAGGAGAAGTTTGCATCCTGGGTGCCCACATTTAATCAGACCAGAGGAAAAAGCTTCAGTGTTCTGTCCATTGTGGGAAGCCGAGGTTACAGCATATATCCTATAAACAACTATAAGAAAGCAGTTTGTACATTCCAGGCAATGGAATTTCTATCTCTCCTGACATTTCATACATTGTGTATATGGATCCTACTCTATCCGTAAGACATTAATATAAACAATTGTCATGCTTCGGCCTAAAATAAACTCAAAAAAAAAATATCGTTAAACAATAATTTTGAAAGATCTAATACAAGCAGCTGATCACAGGATTATATGACCCAGTGCTGTTGGGTCTGTGTCCGTTTGCAGCACTGCTGTGGAGAGCATCTCTAAGTAACCTTCACCTGAGTGAAGCTTTTGGTCCACAATGGTTTGTAAAGTATAAAATTAACTTTAAGTGCTGGATAATTTTCTTAACATTTGCATAGAACCTTGGACAATGGTAAGAAGTAGTATCTCTAAGTTTGCAACCATACATATAAACAGTGACATATACACATAAATACTTATGTAGAAACACACATAGATACATGTAAGTACTCGTGTACACAGATGCACACACACAGAAATATATAAACAAATTCATACACAGATGCACACAGAATGTCTATACATAGATATACAGATTAGATATACATAGATACACAAAAAATATGCATATGTACAGAGAGCTACTTAGACATGTAGATACACAAAATGACACCAACCCAAGGAGACAGATACATAAAATCAGTGGATTTAGAAATAGCCAAAAGCAATATGGTAGTACAAAAGGGAAAAAGGGAGCAGACTGTGTCTGTCTGGAACTAGGGGAATGGTGAATGAATGTGTGGGCAATGAGATAAGTCAGAATTTGGAAAACATCATGAAGTAGGACAAAAGTTAAAGAGTGATATAAAAATGAGAATCTCCATTGTTGTTTCTGTTTTAGAATCATAGCTTTATAGGAAGGAATGCATGGGAGCTCCTGTGGTTTGAATAAGCATGGTCCCCATAGGCTTATATATTTGAGTCCTTGCTCACCAGGGAGTAGCACTATTTGAAAAGATTAAAAGTGTGAAAAGATTAAGAAGTGTGGGCTTGTTGAATAATGTGTCACTGAAATGGGCTTTGAGGTTTCAAAGGCCTATGCTAAACCTCTCTCTGCTTACAGATCAGGACGTAGTTCTCAGCTAGTGCTCTAGCACCTGCCTGCACGCCGCCATGCTCCCTGCCATGATGATAATGGACTAAACCTCTAAACTCTAAGCAAGCCCCCAGCTAAATGTTTTTTTTTCTTATAATAGTTGGCATGGTTATAGTGTCTTTTCACAGCAATAGAACAGTGATGAAGACGGAGGTCATGGAAAATTCAGTTTTAAATATCTAAGTATTTAAATGACTTCATATAATTTCATGTAAACTTTTTAGTTTAAACCTGTAAGAGAAATAGTTACTGACACCTTGCACATGCCAATGTGAGCCTGCCCTACCCCCTCCAGTATTTTCCAATAGTGATAAAGAGAACAAAGAGATGATTTGCTGATAAGCAGACAGGTGATAAGGCAAGAAGGCATTGGTTAGCAAGAGCAATATTTGCTAATCTGAAAGAAAAATAATAAGCCTATTATTGAAGGACTGTGAAAGGCAGCCTGGGGTAAGCACAGTCAAAACTCCAGCATCCTGCCTACCCAAGCTGCCTGAGTTCCTGTGGCAGAGCAGACTGGGGACCCCTTCACACTACAGCCTATTATTCTAGGTTCACTCCTGATTGATTAGAAAGTCTTAAATAGATCACTGCTAAGCGGACTGATTGATGTCTGTGCTCCAGCCATTGTTAGCTAAAACACAGATTAGAAAGGAAGACGCAAGAACTTGGCAAGCATATCAGTTATCTTCTATTGCTAAATAAGACACTATGCTGACTATAACATATTTTTTTAAAAAAAGAGTTTATTGAGAGCCTGTTACAGGTTAGAGTACATGACAACTAGAGTAACATAGAGTAACTTAGAGTAACATAGTAACTTAGAGTAACATAGCAGGAGGCAGACAGGCATGGTGCTGGAGCAGTAGCTGAGAGCTCACATCGGGAAGCACAAGGACAAGACAGAGAAATAGCCTGGGAATAGTCTGAGCATTTGAAACCTTAAGGCCTGCCCCTCGTGACACATCTCCTCCAACAAGCTGCACTTTCTAACCCTTCCCGAACAGTTCTACAAGTTTCGAACCAAGTGCTCACACATAAAAGCTTAGGGAAGCCATTCACATCCAGAGCACAAAATCAAGATAGAGATGATCTCTCCGGGGATAGGAAGAAGAGATGTTAATGAACAGGCATACCTGTAGTCCAGTGTCTTTGACTTCCCCGAGTACCTCATGAAGCCAAATCAGTCCTGCCCATCAGTTGTTCTTGTCTCTGCATCATTCTGCATAGTACACAGGTTAGTTAACTAAGCCTCCCTTAGATAACCCTCTCGGGATATAAAGATGACACATAAGAGTATCCCTCAAAGAGTAGGCCCCTTTCTGCTTATTGATGGGTTGGAAGGTAATACAACTCCAAGTTTGGAATTAGAAGAGATTAAAGGCAAGTACAGGAACCCACCAAGGCCTGGGTTTACTTGCTCACTCCTGCACTGCATCCAGATCACACGCACATACACATGCACATGCACACGCACACGCATGTGCACACCAACACTGGGCTCAGACACTCTCAAACCTTTATCACTTAGCAATTATACATTATTTGAAATGAACTCCTCTATTTAATGAAAATAGCTCAATTTGTTGCTCATTTTATAAAACACTAACCTTTCCCAGGTACCCGCTTGTGCCAACTGGCACGTTTCCAAATGCCTTGCATTGAATTACCTCATCTAAGCCTCATGAAACCCTTCCAGAGGGGAGGCTCGATTATCATCAATTAGCTTACCTCCACTCTGCAGAGGTGAACACAAAGCTCATGGAAATAAAAGAGCCTCCTCGGAATTAGACAAGCTAAACAGTGCGACTGCTTGTGTTGAAACCCTGCCACAATCCAAGCCTAATAAGTAGATAGTACTCCTTTCTGAGCACCCAGTGAGAGCAATTAATGTATTCAAAAACCCCAAACATGCTAAGTATTCTTCATTGTGTCAGTTGTTTTGACACCAAAACACAAAGGTATAAAGGAACGTTCCCGGATTTGTTTTATCAAATCAAGCCCAAGTCCATGAACAGTGAATGTCCCTTACCCTCATAGACACTCCAGCTTCCCTAGACAATGTTTTCTCGGAGCTGGGTCACCACCACTCAGAAGGCATCTGAGCTATCTGAAGGCTGTTGTTGTGGCCATGGCAACCCTCACCTTCCAACTGTGCCACACCTGCTATCACAACAACAGTCCCAGCTTGCTAAGGAACTATGCCTTTCTGCAAATAGTGATTTCAGTAAAATGGTTCAGGCCTGGGCTGTAACCCAGCTTTTCAGACAGGTAAGGTTTGGCCATTTCATTACTGTTCCTCAAGAATGAAAGGAGAGAGGAAGAGAAGGTGAGAAAGTGCTTTGAAAATGATCCAAATAAAATTTAATGTGACTTTGAAAGACTGTAGCAAATAAAGCCAATGCTGTTGATACATGATCCTGTTACTTGGTTCATCTCATTTATTTATTTATGTATGGTCTATGAATGTATTTAATATACATACAGAGATTTGTATTAAATACAGGGCGACTTAAAGACTGTCATGCCCATTGTGGTGACATATGCCTATATTCCTAACAGTCATAAAACAAGGCCAGGAGGACCATGAGTCTAATGTTGGTTCAGGCGATATAAGAAAACTATGGCTCAAATAACAAGTAAATTACTCGATTAAATTTTAAAAATAAAGTATGTTGCCATTAGACTAAAAGATGCAGGGCCAGGCTATGGTGGTACATACCTTTAATCCTAGCATCAGGAGGCAGATGGATCTCAGAATTCGAGGCCAGTCTGTTCTACAGAGTGAATTCCAGAACACAGAAAAACCCTGTCAAGAAAGAAAAAAAAAAAAGAAAGAAAAAAGAAAGGAAGGAAGGAAGGAAGGAAGGAAGGAAGGAAGGAAGGAAGGAAAGAAGGAAAGAAGGAAAGAAGGAAAGAAGGAAAGAAGGGAGGGAGAAAGAGAAAGCAGTGATTTTTCTAATTTGTTAACAATTTTTTAAAAAATATCACACATACACACATACACACACACACACACACGTGTTATAAAGTGCTCATGTGGCTGGGGAGTCAGCATGCTGCAAAGAAGATTGAAGGTTTAAACCCAGAAAGCAGTTGCAACAATAGAATGGGATCTTAGAGTGGCCTACATTGAAAAGAATGGGTTGCCAAGAGAACTGGAGTACACCTTAACCAAAGAGTTACCTGACATAACAAGCCTCATTAGGATCATCCATGAAGCTGAGCTATGAACAAGTCCCCTGGCCTATCAATCCAATTCCTCAGGATAGAAACTGGATGAGCTAGCCCACCCCAGTGACCTCTGATTTCTTCACAGGTAACAAGGAAGCAGCAATGGGACTGAGCTCGTAGGGGTCTGTGAGGGTAACTGCTGGCACACGAGAGGGCTTTAGGGCACTCCTGGGTCTACAGTCGTGCTGAGACTATGTCGACTACTTTTAAAAAAAGAGGCAGAGCCTGGTCCACGATGAGATGACTGGGAAGGAATCTGAGAAGCAGTGCTGATTCCACCGCAGAAAAGGAACGGTGTGATGAAGCTGGCAGAAGAACCTTCCTTTTTTTTTTTTTTTTTTTTTGGTTTTTCGAGACAGGGTTTCTCTGTGTAGCCCTGGCTGTCCTGGAACTCACTCTGTAGACCAGGCTGGCCTCGAACTCAGAAATCCGCCTGCCTCTGCCTCCCGAGTGTTGGGATTAAAGGCGTGCGCCACCACGCCCGGCTAGAAGAACCTTTCTGATCTGCTTTATAAGCCCAGTGCATCCTAGACTGGCCGGGAGGCTTGTGCGTCTTCAGAATCTGCCTTCTGGGGCCCTCCACAGTTTTCACCAAAGGTCAACCATTGTGAAGCACTCCATTGGGAAGGCTCAGTGCCTCTTAACACCAGGTAGGGAATATGTCACAAAAACAAATAGGAAAACTGGTCAAGAACTGAAAGAAGAAAACACAGGAACCACCAACAGCAATGGAATTTAAAATAATGGGCCAGAAGCTTGTCAGAAGGGCTGTTTTTACTCTTGGAAGCCTTTGCTGTCTGGTTCATTGCAGACAGAAGGGCCATAAGTTGTGCTCCGTGTGTGAAGGACAGGACTCATTCTACCTAATTTTTCTTAGAAAGAAGTTTTGTTTTAACAGCTCTGACTGCCTTAGAAGTAATTGGACTTGTTTTCTTGACTTTCATAAGGAGATACCTCTTGTGTGACAAAGTTCTGGAGTCATGACTGGAGCTGGACCACTGATCTAGTTCAAGTGTGAAGCATCTTACTTGGATGCCATGTTCTGATGTGGTTGGTAGTGTGGTAGATTCTCTCAGATTTGATGGGGCTTTATTTCATCAGAACCCCATGGTAAACTGGAAGTCCTGTGGAGACCTTTGACCACGCAAACACATGCCCAGTGACAAGTGTCTGAACACAAGAGCACCACTGAGAATGGGCCTGCCTTTGGGTTCTCAAGGGACTCCATATTTCTTCTACTTTCCCATGTGAGTGGTGCCAGTCTGTCCTGGGTGACAATCTATGAATAAATTAGTCCTTGACAGCACAGTCCTTCTGAACAAAGCTCAGAAGTAGCCAAACATGAAGAAATAACACCCGGGTGTGGGGCTCCGAAATACGACCCTACCAATTAGATGCTCCACCTTCTACCACCACCGCACCCAAAAGTGACCAAAGCTTCTGAACTCCCTTTTACCAGAGATGTGGCTTGTTTCATAAGATAGATAGTCATTATGGTTCATATAAGCAACTTTTTCGCTGGTGTTTAGAAGACATAGACGTGTCAGCATGTTTAGAATGAATCACTAATATGGTCCTTCAGACTGCTTTCTCTTCTGGGAAATTTGTTTTAATTTGCTTTCCAAATAAACACATTACATTTCCAGCTGTCATATTTGAATAATTTTGAAAATGCTTAGGAAAGTGAAAACAAAGGTTTGTGTTAAAAGCAATCAAGTAGTTGTTCTGTTTTTTTTTAAACTAATTAGTTAAGTAAAACTTAACAAGCTATTCCTCTGTGTATTTGGAAGGTATAGACTATTTTAAGTTATGTCACACATGTCGTAGAGGTTTAGGTATATAGGCCAGAAAAAGGTCAAAGGTCACAGGCAGTTTGGGGTTTGGTGAACTTTATTTGTTTTGTATTGTTTCTTTCTGGTTGGTTGGTTTGGGGGAGTTTTTGTTTTGTTGGCTGGTTTGTTTGATTGATATTGGTTTCAAATGCTTAAGAGCAGGTAGGGATAACACCTGAGTGTGTGGAGACACATGTCGTCACTGCTTTTATAATGATCTATGAAAGGCACAAGTTCCCAGTACTCTGCATCCCAAGGCTCTGACTGAAATGTTCATTCATTATTGGAACAGGCTAGAATGTTAATCACCGTGAGCACCCCTATGGAACTTGGTGTATGTGGGTTTTACTTTTGAATCTTCTTCAAATACCGTTGAAACTAGTCCCAAGATAAAATGCTTCAAAGATGCAATTTATTGCTCGTTTCAAAACCACAAACAACATGTTCATAGTTACTGAGCTTGGCGCAGATTTATTGAATGTCTGCTTGAATACATGCATGCTTTACTTATATCCTTGAGTTTGAAGGCTTTGTCAGAAAGGCCCATTTCTGGAGATTAGGAGATTCAGTCAGATACCTGACTGAAAAGTGTAATAGAGAAGCAGAATTTCTGTCTCCTGCACACACCATTACTGAGCTCTCTTGTGATACTTGGAAGATTTTTCACACACAATTAGTTTGGGAAGCTATAAAAAAATAAACGCCTGTGTGGAATCATTTATGTGATTTCTGTTTTTGACAAATATTTAACACAATGATATAGTAGTTATTGCTGACTTCTCCATTGTATACCAATGAGACAAGGCAACCTGGAAAGAGAGCACTTGTTGCTAAGCCCAATGACCTACATGCACACAGCAGAAGGAGAGAATGGACTCCTGCAAGCTGTTCTCTGATCATGACCTGTGCACTGTAACATGACACACACACACACACACACACACACACACACACACACACGTCCACATATGAACACAAAATAAAAATGAAGATGCGGTTTTTTAAAAGTTCCATTATGACAAACAACCTGAAGTGTGGGTTGGGGGACTTAAGAAACTCTATCCATGAAAGTGAAAGAGGAGTCTGTTAGGGAAGATGAGCAAGTGGGGTGTTGGGGACATACCCTTCAAAAGCAAGCTGACACCTTTGCAGTGCCATCACAGAGGACTCTTACTAGGGAGACATCTATTTCATCTTTTGATAGCACATATTCATACCATATACTAACAGAGTGGGTTTTTTTAAAATTTGCCCTCCTGGTCCTGGTACTATAAGTCTCTTGTTTCTTGGTTTCAAAGTATAGTCCAGGAAGTTCTTCTATTGGCTTTAATAAGAACCAACAGGGACAGATGTGTTTTGCTATTGACCCCGTGATTATAGAAATTATTGTCAGGATGAGGACACTCCAGTGAGAGAAGCAGATTGACACTAACACTAATCTGGGATAACAGTGTGTCTCAGTCAAACCCTGACATAAGGTCAACAGCAGTCAATGATCACGCCCGAGGAACACTGCTAAGAAAAATTAAATATCAGTTGTGGCAAGTCAGACTGCTCACATTTAAAATGACTGCCATGTGAATGTGAGAAATGTGAAATTTTAGGTCCCAAGAAAAATAGTTAATCCAACTCAGAGATATTTTCTTCAGATGCAAGATGTCCTGCCTTGCTCCCAGAGAATTGCTGCTGCCTGGGGAAGGCTAGTGTCCCATGTTTTGTTTTGTTTTGTTTATTTTAGTTTTTATAATTCACTTTCACTCCCATTATTCACCTCTCCACTGCTCTGCTTATCCTCCTTCTAACTCCCTTCGCTTTTCCTCCCCAGATTATTGAACTTCTGCTTCAGTAGAATCTAACATGGATTCTGCATATGAGAGCAAACAGGTTGTTTCTCTGCCTTTTGCACACTGCATGAATCTGCGCTTTTTCCCCAACTCTTTAGACCACAGTCTCCTCATATGTAGTCACCCTGCTCCTTTTGTGTCCCATGTGCGTATGCAAATATTTTACTCTGGAGTCCACCTATGAAATAATAAAAAAGAGCATGCAATGTTTGTCTTTTGAGTTCTGTCATATTTTACTTACTATGTTAATCTTCAGTTCCATTTTGCTTTCAAATTATAAAAATCTATTTTTGCAGCTTAATAAAATCCAGTATTTATATATACCATGTTTTCTTTGTCCATGCACCTGTCTATGGACTTCTAGGTTGATACAAATCCTGATTGCCATGAATAATACAGCAATAAGAATGATGTCAGGTGTGTCTATGGTACATTCACTTAGACCATTTAGAATATACACAGGAGTACTAGAGCTGGATCATACACATGAAGGCAGGTACAAACCCTTCAGTCTACAGTGGTGATCTGCCTGCAAGACAAGCTAGTACAATAGTGGCACAAAGCTTATGGGAGTCACCAACCAATATCTGATTGTATTTAAGGTCTACTCCATGAGATAGAACCTATGTCTGAAACTGTCTGGGTGGTCAAGAAGCTGGAGACTAGATAGGCCATAGACAAAGGGAAAAACTAAATGCTACTGTCCTGCTAGAGGAAAGGAACACGAAAATAATTCCTAATGACATTCTGCTACATCCATAGATCAGTACCTTGCCCATCCATCATCTGAGAATCTACCTCAAGGAATAGATGGGGGGAAAAAAACCCTGAAACTCACAGCAAGACAATGTACAGAATCTGAGATATTTCGAAATGTCACCATCAAATTCCTCTGCTCAAGGCCTAGGAAATCCTTCAGAAAAGGAAGCAGAAACATTGTAAGCTGGACAAGATAGAGGACATTGAGGAAATAAGGTCTTCTAGACATAACAGGACCAAGGCACAAATGAACTAACAGAAACTATGTCAGCAGGCAAATGGCCTGGATCACTCTGAACTGGATGCAGTCCCAGCACTGAGAAAAGGAGAAGTACATGAGCCTCGATCCCTAACCCTAAACTATCTTCAATATATAGCCACTTGTAAAGGAACAATTAATATTCTCCGCAAAGTCTCACTAGGGATATAAACCACTCTTAAAGTCAGGCTCCATGCCCAATACAAACTCAGCCATTGCATTGCAGCATATACTCAAGGTCCTTCTCTGCATATATTATATGGTTTCCAGTTTTATGTTTTTATGTGACTTCTGTGTGTATGTGTATGTGTGTGAGAACTTGTGTGTCTCTGCATTCATATGTATTTTTTCTTTTATCCTCATTTCTTCTGTTTGTTTGGGTTTTATTTGATTGGTATAGTTTTTGTTTTATTTTATTTTATGTTTTGAATGTCTGTTTTCTAAAAAGAGAGATAGAAGGAGTGAAGGTTCAGATAGGAAGGGGAACAGAGAGGATGAGGAAGGATTTGAAGGAGAAAAAACCATAATCAGAATATATAGTATGAAGAAAATCTATTTTCAATAAAATAAAAATAGAGGAGAAGAACCACAAATTTGTAGGTCTTTCTATTTGTATGTTCATATGTTGGATTAAATCTGCTTTGTGGATGAGGAGTGGTATCCTGCTAAACAATTTAAAGCATTGACTAAAACAGTGTTTTCTAGAGTTTCACAACTGCTTATTACACACAAAAAAAGATTTATAAATCCCCTTCCCATGGTTTTTTAATTGTCTAAATGAGGTAATATGAGAGAACCACTTAGATTCCTGTCTGTAGCTACTAAAGCTTGAAGAATATAAACTTCAGCTATTTTTTTAAAGCACTATTCTAATATTATTAGCTCTTTCCATCTACTGCTTTTGAGGCTTGTTCTTGCTTTGCTAAGACCTTGGTTGTTTTATTAAGTCACTTATTTGAGATCTGAATTTTTAATGTACTCACTCATAGCTACAAACTTTCCATTTCACACAGCTTCTGCTCTATCCCAATGGCTCTGAACAGCTGTACTGTCAGTAATTTTGATTAAAGGAATTTTTAAGTTTACTCCATGATTTCTCAATAATACAACCATGCAACCGTCTGCTGTTCAGTTTCCATATACTCTTGCTATTCATTCTAAGTTTACTATATTTTTTATTCTATTAGCTACAAGAAATTATATTAACTCTTTTGAATTTGTTAAAATTTTACTTTTTTCCTAAAATGTGATCTATTTTAGAGAAAACTGCATGAATGAGCTGTTGAGAAGTCTGTGCATTCCACAGCTGTTAGACAGAAAATGTTATAGATGTCTATTTAGCCTAACTTTATGGTATAGATGAACGCCCCTCCTCTTCCTCCTCCTTTTCCTCCCCCTTCTCTTCCTCTTCCCCTCCTCCTCCTCCCCCTCTCCTATCCTCACTTTCCCTCTCTTCTACTCATCCTCCTCCTCATATTCTCTTCCTGTCCAACTTCTCATATGACTTGTATTCACTTTCTGATCTTATTAGCAACTTTGCATTCTCCCTTTAAGACTTCTCTGTCACTCCTCCATACTATAATACTCTTTTTGGAGTTAACCAATGGAGTTTAGCTCTAAAAATCTAGGTTGTTGTTCTCATTCTGGTTCTGTACTTAGTGGTATCCCTTCATTTTCCCCCTTGGTGATTAGGAGGTTCTCCTTCTTCCACACTCACCATAACTTCCATCCAACACCTTTGATCATCTCTGTCTCCTCATCAGTGCATTCCATTAGAATAACAGTGCATCTAAAACTTTAAACATTGCATGGTGTGGTGAATGTTTAAGTACTCATACTACCAAAGCCCCGGGGCCAAAATTTTTTTGCTTGAAAGTCACTCACCACCTGAATATTTTCCCACTGTTATAAGAATACCCCTTCAATTCTCCTCATTTTCTTTTGAGTTCTGTTCTCTACATCTTCAAGCTTGTGAAAAATATCATGCTCTTCAAAGCAAAATTATATTAGACAAGATAAAACAGGATGGCAAACATTTACTAACAGCGACCACACTAGGGAAGAAGAGGCAGAATTTCGATCTGAGGTAACATCATCTGAAACAAAGGGTGGCTAGGCTCCATGCATTGGTGGGAGTAATTAGAAAAGTACTGGAGAATGATGAGTAAAATAGTAGGCCATCTGTGTTTGTGATCTAAACTATCAAAAGAAAAAGCAAACTCTTATGTTTATGGCAGGAGGCAGTTATAAGAGCTGAATAAGGAACTATCTTCCCACAGAGAACTGGAGGGGAGGACATTACTTATGATGATAATCACATTTCAAAGAGTGCTGAAGAAAATGGGAGTGAGATGTGAACCTGGAAGGAGGTTTTTGTAAATATTGACATTTCAAAGGGTCAAAGAAAATTTACTTTCTAAAGAAAAAAGAAGGGGGGTAAATGAGGGGAACCAAACTCAGAAAGAAGCCTATTTGAAGTCTAGGCCTGTTAGGAGAGGCAAAGCATAGGACCATCCTGGGCAGCCTGGGTATCATCATCATCCACAGTTACTGAGAGCTCCTTTTGGATGTGGTGAGCCAAACGTTTCAGGTGCATAATTGCTATACTTTTCCTTCATTGCCTGCATCTCATTAATTACTATATACTCCTTTCAGCGTTCTAAAACCGTGTGACTATTTGGATAAGCATCTATGCCTCCATAACTAGAATTTTTAGAAGAAAAAAAGGAATGTTTAGAGATCTAATTGTCCAGTATGCATCAGTCGGCATGATTTGCAACAACAAAGTTCATAAGCTTGAAGATAGGCTTAAACAAGAGCTTGATTCATGCTAGCCTGGAGTTCAGGAAGTTCTAGATCAAGGTGTGAGTAAATCCGTCCCTAGTGGGTTGTTTTTTTGTTGTTGTTTTTTTTCAGGCTTTCAGAGATTGCTTGTTGCATCTCCTACACACTAGTAAAACCATCAAGAACTGGTCTCCTGAGATGATTAGGTTTTAGGTGTTAGTTGTTTTGTTTTGTATCAGCTTGATACAATCTAGAGTCATCTGGGAAGAGAACCTTCAATTAAGAAAAATGCCTCCATCAGATTGGTTTTTGGAACTAATTTGTGGGGCATTGTCTTCATGATTACTATGGGTGGCACCACTCCTGGGAAGGATTCTCAGAAATATAAGAAATCAGGTTGAACAAGCTACAGATAGCAAGCCAGTAAGCAGAATTTCTCTGTGGTCTCTGCTTCAGTTCCTGCATCCAGGAATCTGGCTTACGCCCCTGCCCAACTTTTCTTCGTAATGGACCATAAACTATAAGCTGAAATAAACTATTTCCCATATGGTTGCATTTAGTCCTGGTGTTTTTTCATAGCCATAGAAACCTAAGCAGGAAACTTTGTCATTCTTAAAAAGAGATGAACCCAAGTCTTGAAGCCCCCAAATCTCATCTAAGCTTAATGAGCAACCAAAAAAGATCCCACCTCTAAATAGCATCACATTAGCCACTAGGATTTAGATGTATAAGATGAGATGGGAGAGGAATATAAACCTTCATTCTATTCACAGAGGTAATTTAATTGCTTAAAAGTATTGCCTATAAATTTTTTGAGCCACTGAGATTGACAGCATTAAAACTTAGTCCTTAAATAAATGCATTTGCATTTTTGTAGCAGGTTGTCTTGACAATACCAGAGACCAGGCAGCCTCTGTTTTTAGAAGAGAATGGTCAATCCTTAGAGCTCCTTTGCGTATTTGTGCAGGCCACATTTAAGCATCTCATTATTTGGGGGTAATGATTATGTCAGAGTATGAAGTAACCCTCATTTAGACAGGCTAAGTGGTAGAGGGCAGTTTGTATGACTTAAATGGCAACTCTGGGCATATAGAACTCAGTTTGACAAACTGGGGACTCCTCAAGGAAAAGGAAAGCTGTAAGAGGTAAAATGCTATTTATCCCTTGAGAGGAAAAAAATACTAATCAAGTGTTGTAGCATATTTGATCACACTACGAACCCTGAGATTGTGTACTGGGAAAACCTGTCTCTGTCTCTGTCTCTGTCTCTGGTAGTAGTGCGGCTCAACCTTAGCACACTCTTTTCATCTGAGAGCTTTCTGTTTATTGTAGACAAGATTTGGTAAAGTCAACCATAGGTCAAGAGACAAGACAAGAAATCATTTGACAGGGAGTGAACACAGGAAAAAAACCATAGAGAGTATGAAAGTAAATTTCCTCTAGGCTCTGCCCAACAGTTACCTAGCAACAGCTGCCAACAGGTATAAGTCTGGTGCTCTCTCTCCCTCCCTCCCCCTCCCTCCTTCCCTCCCTCCCTCCCTCCCTCCTGCCCTCCTGCCCTCTCCTTCCTCCTCCTCCTCCTTTTCCTCTTCCTCCTCCTCTTTCTCTGTTGTCCCTTCTCTGCCTCTACCCTTCCTCAATATTTGATCCCAGGTCCTGTATTTATCTCCTCCAAATTCCACATACTTTTATATTAGGCCTATTGCATGGCTTTATTTCACAGAAGCAATGCTTTGGCATGGCCCACCCAGGCACTCCCTTCCACTGTAACACTGTACTCTCACTGGATGTTTTATAAAACACATCAGAAAGGAAGTCACCAGGACAGATAGAGTGAAATTCAATTTTGAAGGGTTTTTAAGATAATGTCTGTAAGTTTCTCAGAAAATTGGACATAGTACTACCAGAAGATCCAGCAATACTTCTCCTGGGCATATACCCAGAAGATGTTCCAACTGGTAATAAGGACACATGCTCCACTATGTTCATAGCAGCCTTATTTATAATAGCCAGAAGCTGGAAAAAACCCAGATGTCCCTCAACAGAAGAATGGATACAGAAAATGTGGTACATTTACACAATGGAGTAATACTCAGCTATTAAAAACAATGAATTTATGAAATTCTTAGGCAAATGGATGTATCTGGAGGATATCATCCTGAGTGAGGTAACCCAATCACAAAAGAAGTCACTTGATATGCACTCACTGATAAGCGGATATTAGCCCAGAAACTTAGAATACCCAAGATAAAATTTGCAAAACACAAGAAAATGAAGAAGAAAGAAGATGAATGTGTGGATACTTCATTCCTCCCTAGAATAGGGAATAAAATATCCATGGAAGGAGTTACAGAGACAAAGTTTGGAGCTAAGATGAAAGGATAGACTATCCAGAGACTACCCCACCCGGGGATCCATCCCATAATCAGCCACCAAACTCAGACAGTATTGCATATGCCAGCAAGATTTTACTGAAGGGACCCTGATAGAGAAAGAATACTCCTCTAGTGCTGGTGAGAATGCAAAATTGTACAACTCTGGAAATGAATTTGGTGGTTTCTCAGAAGACTAGGAATAGTTCTACCTCCACACCCAGCTATATTACTCTTGGGCATATACCCAGGAGAATACATTGACATAGGGTGCAATTTCCTAAACAGAACACCAATAGTACAAGCACTAAGATCAACAATTAATAAATGGGTCTACATGAAACTGAAAACCTTCTCTAAGGCAAAGAACACCACTATTACAGCAAAACAACAACCTATAGAATGGGAAAATATTTTACTAATTCCACATTCAATAGGGGTAAATATCAAAAATATATGAAAAACACACAGAACTAGACTTCAACAAACTGAATAATCCTTTTTTAAAAATGGGATACAGATCTAAACAGAGAGTGCTCAATAGAGAAATCTCAAACGCCTAAACCACACTTGAAGGATGGTTCAACATCCTTAGTCATCAGGGAAATGCAAATCAAAACTACTTTTAGATTCTATCTTACATTTATCCAAATGCCTAAGATCAATAACACAGGTAACAACTCATGCTGTCCTAAATGTCAAGGATATGAAACAAGGGAAACATTCTGTCATTGCAAATTTTTACAACTATTTTGGAAATCAATATGACCGTTCCTCAGAAACCTGGGACTCCATCTGTCTCAAGACCCAGCTATTCCACTACAAGGGATGCTACATCCTACCACAAAGTCACTTGCTATTTTCACAAACTCAACTATTTTCATAGCAGTGTTGTTCATTATAGCCAGAAACTGGAAAACAACTTAAATCTCTCTCAACTGAAGAATGGATTTTAAAATGTGATATATTTGCATAATGGAGTATTACTCTGTTGTTAAAAACAATGACATAATGAAATTTGCAGGCAAATGCTTGGGACTAGAAAAAAAAAATCACTCTGAATAAGGTATCCCAGACCCAGAAAGACAAGCATTTTATGTACTCAATTATAAGTGGATATTAGCTGTTAAGTAAATGATAATCACACTACAATCCACAGATCTAGAAAGAGTAAGTAACAAGGAGAGTTCTAAGGGGGATATGTGGATTTCCTGGGAAGAGATAATAGATTTGTAGATGGACTAGGGGCAGGTGGGAATGGGAACAGGAAGGATCAGGTATTGGGGAGTGATAGAAGAAGAGAGTACAATGGGAGGTGGCTGGAATTGGAGGGTATTGGGGAAGCAATGTGGAAACCTACTGCAGTAGAAACTCCCAGGGATCTAGAGGGCGACCTTAGTGAAGACTCCTAGTACTATAGGATATGGAGCCAGAACTGGCCATCTTCTGTAGCCAGGTGTCTTATATTGGATTTCCATTCCTGTGAAAAGACACCATAACCAAGCCAATTCTTATAAAGTAAAACATTTAATTGGGGCTGGCTTATAGGTTCACAGGTTCAGTCCATCATCACCATAGTGGGTAGCATGGCAGCATCCACACAGGCATGGTGCTGGTGGAGCTGAGAACTCTACATCTTATTCCAAAGGCAAACAGGAGAAGATTGGCTTCTAGGCAGCTGGGAGAAGTATGTCAAAACCCATCCACAAAGTGACACACTTACTCCAGCAAGGCCACACCTACTCCAAGAAGGCCACACCTCCTAATTGTGCCACTCCCTGAGCTAATCATATTCAATCTACCACAGAGGCAGTTTCCAGTGGTGGGACTGGGTTACCAATGCAACCACAAAAGCTTCCTCAATTTATCCTGCCTATGTGATGTGCTGGGATAATAGAGGCTCAGAACTTGTGGGAGTGACCCATGACTGGTCTAATTTAAGACCCACACCATGAGAGATAGCCCATGCTCAACAGTGCCTGGATGACCAGGAACAGGAATCTTGATAATCCAGAAACCTAGGATCTAGGAATGGGGGGAAGAGGTAGAAGAATCAATAAAATGATCCTAAAGATAGTCTCCTTTACTCATATATTGGCGCTTAGCCCAGTCATCCTCAGAGAGACCTCCACTGGCAGCTAATGGGAACAGATGAAGAGACCCAAGCAAAACATTAGGCAGAGAGAGAGAGAGAGAGAGAGTTAAATTGGATGTCTACCCTTGGAGCTTTAAGAACCCAATGGAGAGAGAGGAAGAATTGTAGGAGCCAGAGAGGTCAAGAACACCAGAAGAACAGAGACCATAGAATCAACTAAGCAGGGCTCATAGGAGATCACAGAGACCAAAACAAAATTACTGATTCTGCATGGGTCCATGCTATACCCACTGCACATATATTATGGTTGTTAGCTTGCTAGTTTTGTGAGATTCCTAACAATGGGAGTGGGAGCATCTCTGACTCTTTCCTGTACTCTTAGGATCCTTTTCCTCCTACTGGATTGCCCCAGCCAGCCTTGATCTGAAAGCTTGTGCCTATTCTTATAGTATCTTGTTATTCTATGTGCAGCTGATATCCTTGGGAAGCCTGCTCCTTTTCGAAGGAAAGTGGAGGAAAAGAGTGGGACGAAGGCACTGCAGTCAGAATGTATTGAAAAAAAAATAAGAACATAAAATTTAAAAGTTAAAAAAGAGAGAAAAGAAGAAGACCAAGCTAACCCATGCAAACCCAAGGGGACCTGAGAGCATAGAAAACATTTTGAATATTTAAACTCTTTCTACAGCATAAGAGGCATGGTTCCCTAGAAATATTTTCATGAATGGAAAAAAGCATTTTCTAGATCAGTGGCCAGCATACTCTGGAGCAAATCAATGGGCCTGGCTAGAGCAGCAACCATTCACTTGGTCCCCAATAAAGTCCTTGCAGTAACTTTTGACACCGTCATTGTAGTAAAGGCCACAGACTTCCTACTAGTGTTTGCGTAAGTGAATTGACTTCTGAATTAAGGGATCTAAAAGTCCCACCCAGTCCTGTGCTTGTACAAGCCTTCTCTTATAGCACATGTTCTCTTCTCACCCTCCGACTGAGCATTCCAACCCCCACCCCCAGGGCTTTCCTCGGTTTTCTGGAAATACCTGTTACCTTTCTCTCATAAATTCCACCATTTTTGAGGTTCTGAATATATATCCATGTGGTAAGGACTTCTTCTATTACATAGCCTTGAAAACTCCCCAGGAACTTTCATTTGCAATCTTGTAAGAAAATACAGAGATTTTTGAAATGGAAATGCCTAACGTTAGTAAATGTCTGCTCTCTTCAAGGTTCCCTAAATGCTTAACAAGCTTAATCCTCCCACAGCCCTGGATTGAAAAAAAAAAATTTGCTCTTTCACAGATGGGAAACTGAATCTTCAAAGACATTAAGTCACATGTCCAAAGTTACACAGCAGTGAATTAGGGATCCAAAAGTCAGACTCCAGTGATCTGTGGTCACAAAGTTAAGAAAAGCATTCTTTTAAGCTAAAGTAAACAAATGTTGAAAATAGGTTATTTCCTAATGTATTAATCAGATAGTAAAATAAGTAGGAAGTGTTCCTCAGTTGCCCCTGGTTACCATTGCTCTCTAAACTGGCAACTATAGGCAGGTGGTAGAAACTTTTAAGAGCTAGGATGTTGTGGAAGGTCTATGAGATACTGGATATGCTCTAAGTGGAAACAAGTGGTTCTAGTCCCCCTTCTCATTTCCTTTTACTTCCTGGTTAAGAGATGATCAGTTTTGCTCCATGATGGCTCCATCATCAACATCCTAAAGCCATTAGACCAACCAAACATGTCCTGAAATCTGCAAAACCTGGAGCCAATATACATCTTTTCTCTTCATGAGTCGATTAACCTTGAGTATGTATTATGGTAACAGGATGCTGACTAATATACTATATGAATAGTATTAAAAACAACAACAAAACAAGCCATCATAAGCCACATCACTCCATTTTCCAGAAATAATATTAGGCTCTTTGTAGATAAAATCAAACAAGACACATTAGTGACCTAAGAGGTCATAGTAGATTAACAGAGAAGAGAAACTCAACAATAAGGCAAATGATCTATGGGACATGGAAGGAAGGTATTACAAGTAACTGAGTCAAAATGGAATAATGTAACCTGGGAAGTCAGCAGTGCTGTGACCTAATGGAACAGTAGACCACAAGAGAACATGCTGGAAAGGGAAAGCAAGACCAGTCAAGGACTGTATTTATCAAGGCACTACTGCTAATCCATCTGGCAAAGTAGTAAGCTAAGCATAAAGCCATAGCAAAGTGGAGACTTCAGAAAGAACCAAGAGCCACTTGACCAAGCTACCTATGAAGCTCATTGTCATCCTCAGGATGGTGACATATCACCAAAGGACTCTAAAGTGCAATGGTCAGATTACAAGAGAATGTATTATCATTAAATCTTTATGAAGAATTCTGTCTGAAAAGCAGAATGGAATACACATTTGAAGAGGACAAATTAGACAGAAGAAAGGGAATTAAAATTTATTGTAGCAGTACAGGAGAGAAGAAGAAAGCCAGTAGAGTGGAGGTAAGACAATACCTGTCTACAAACAGATGTTCCTTACCTGAGTTATACTCTAAAATTTACAACCCCATACGTCTTACCATCCATACAACGCACTTACACACCCTCATAAATATCTTACTCTCCAGCCAAACAGTCAGCACTTCTGTATTGTCCTTGGATTTCATGACAAAGAGATAAGACTCTATTCTCTAAAACTCCCAGCCAAGGAGTGCTTCAAGGGAGATGTTCTAAAGAGCTTAATAACATAACACTTAAGATGGATCAAACAATAAGTAAGAATCGGCAACTAAACATTAATTCTGCTCCATGCACCAGAATTAGGTTAAAGAAAAAATGTTCAATGATACTTGTCAAAACAGAAAAGCCAACATCATGACAGAACTGAGATCCAGAATTGAGAACTACAGGAGAAAGTGGACTTGAATCTGAATACATACATGATAGGCAAATGGGTATTCATAGCCACGAAGCAGAATCGGCAGAAAACTAAGAGGATACACCAAAGAGAAGTGGAACACTGAATTAACCAACCTAAGGGCGTGCTTGCTGAAGTTAGGACAATCACTACCTGGGGAGGAGGAGCCTAATTAGAAAGGGGACCAGATATTTATTATATCTGAGTGATTGACCAGGGGTTTCTGCTAAAATTGAGTTTTACAAAAAAGTTCACAGACAAATGTACAAAATAATTCAGGAACCTAAGAAGCATTCACTCAACTAAAGGATTTTGGCATCAGTGTTTGAATGTATGACACCATTTAAGAATGATGCCGTTTTAACAAGTATTATTCTTTATCCTTATTCTGATGAACGGAAGAGAACTAAAAACCCTTCTTAGAAGTTCTCAATATGGTTTAAACTCAATTTTTCACACTATAAGTAGGGTTCATGTAGCCTCCCTTTGTATTATTTCTTTGGATTTTAAATGCTACTCATGTATTTATTTTCATCTGTAGTGATTTACTTTTAATGTCAAAACAACTTATTTCTTAATGCTATAATTGTACACATTTGATATTGCTGATATATTCAGATATACTTAAAAATATCAAGTGCTAAAACATAAGATATGCTTAGACTGGATAGGATGTTCTACCCTTTGGGAGCCTAAAATAAAATTTTAAAAAAATTATTGCCTCCCACTTTCCCTAGATCTTTGTATGCACCTTGTCCCTAGAGAGGTCTTACAGTCCTCAGGGGAAAGTCAAGTCCCTCTGCTTATACACGCAGTATTTTCCCTACCCTGATAATTCTCCTTTTAGGGAAATACTTGGTTAATAACTATCCTTCCATTTCCACTTGTCCCAAAAACTCATTAAAAAGAGATCCCTTCCTAGCCTTTTTTCATGAAAAAAAAGTACTTAGTAAATATTTATTTTGTTTATGACGTAGTCTACACATTCATCTACCTAAGCTATTCATAGGAGATCTGAGATGGAATAATAAATTTGAATTGGTACAATTGGAAATGAAGACTATGTCCTAAGTTGTGAGAAACACAGCTTTCCATTATTCTGAGTTAACAATGTTTTATAAGGACTGTTTTTCATACTGTGAAACCTTTTTTAATTAAAAATAAAAAGATTTAAAATTCAGTAATATATAGTTTTCTTCTTCTATGTAATAGACCTCTGAGAGAGAAAACACAGCTGGAAAACAGAAAAGAAAACTTATTTATTCATAAATACTAAGAACCTTTTAATTTAAGTATAATTAGACATAATTGTTTAAAAGAAAATGTTTCTTTCTTGAAGGTATCTCAGCTTTAGAGCTATTACAGCAGTCGTTCCAATTCTCCAGTGCTCTTGAAACAGGCATTCATTTTGTACCACTAAGTGAAATAGGTGAGAACAACATTATCTTAAATTGAAATCCTTCCTGATACATCTTGTCTACCTCAATGATCAGAACTCCTTACTCCATTATCATGGAGGAACATTTTTCTCAGTTCAGGCAAAAAGCAAATAAACATCTCATTACCATCTAGTCATTGATTGTGACTTGATTTCCAATGGTCTTTTTCTAAGAAGACTTAACTTTAAATTCCTAAAGCTATATAGGTTGTACTCACTATTACAGCCCCTTTTAGAATCCTTTTGTATGAGTAGCAGTTGGACAGTGAGTCTTTCCAGAAAAAAAATAAATAAATAAACCCTCAGCAAAGGAGATGGGCTTCTGGGCTGCAGTGTTTATGAGAATGACGAGTGATCACCAAAATACTTCCTCCCCAGACCCTAGAAAACCGCTGTCCAACATCTGAGGAATTTTGCAGGTCCATTGTCAAGGAAGATAAGAAAAGTAAGCATTCTGTGACTGACCATGTGCATCAGTCTCACGAGTAGTTTGTTGTTGTTGTTGGTTTTTCTTTTTTTGCTTTTTTAAAATTTTCTGATTCTAATTGAATAGGGTAGTGATCATAATTGCTACATTGAAGGTCATAATGGTAGGGAAAGGAAAGAAAGCAGAAGCAACAACATGAATGTATGTTCTAAGATAGTGTAGGGGCAGAAGGAAGAGGATTGCTTGAACCCATAACGTCAGGAATATGCTGGGCAACAGATTGAGAAAATAACAGAGAAGAACAAGAAAAAGAAAAAAAAAACAAAAACAACAACAAAAGATGTAGAAAACAAGAAAATGGTAGACTAGCTAATACACATGGCTCCTGTTAATACAAGGTTTATACAGTAAGAGAGAACACAGACAAACGTTAGCTACCAGCAATGCCATATCACCATATGGAATTGAGTGTGGGGAAAGATCAAACTTGGTATATTATGAGGATAAGATGGGAGGAAGCACATAAATTCAATGCTCAGGCTTCTCTGGGGGAGCTGACAGGAAGCCTAAAGGGTGAAAGAGAGATGTGCCAAAGGCAACCACTCCTAAACACAAGAGAAATTTAAGAGTATCTCCCGGTGAGATTGTGGCTGTCAGGTTTGAGAAACATTTCTTCCTCTATCTCAAGAGAATCCTCTGCACATGGTTGCATATGACACAGACAACTGGCAATAAATTGGGGGCTTCACATCAAATAGGCTCTGTCTTTTTTACTGACGCAACACACCTGTGTAGTGCCTCAGTATGACTGAAACTCAAGAGACACTATTGAGAAGTGGGCGGGTGCTATAAAGCGCCTGGCCTGATCTGAGTGTACAACTGAAGAGCTGCTGGCACCCAGGGCTGCCCTGAGGAGCCCAGCCAGTAAGCCAGGAACTTAAAAGATTCTATGGTTTGCCTGACCCCTGAGCATCTCTCTCTCTCTCTCTCTCTCTCTCTCTCTCTCTCTCTCTCTCTCTCTCTCTCTCCTCTCTCTCTCTCTCCTCTCTCTCTTCTCTCCTCTCTTCTCTCCTCTCTCTCTTCTCTCTCCTCTCTCTTCTCTCCTCTCTTCTCTCCTCTCTCTCTTCTCTCTCCTCTCTCTTCTCTCTCCTCTCTCTTCTCTCCTCTCTCTCTTCTCTCTCCTCTCTCTCTTCTCTCTCCTCTCTCTCTCCTCTCTTTTCTCTCCTCTCTCTTCTCTCCTCTCTCTCCCCTCTCTCTCCTCTCTCTTCTCTCCTCTCTCTCTCCCCTCTCTCTCTCTCTCTTTCTCTCTCTCTCCCTCCCTCCTTTTCTTCGTGTGAAGTATGGCATTGCTGTAGGCAGTTCTGCAGGCAAAGGCTCAGTGTCCCTATTCTTCCACCCGAAATGAATAGCATAAAGCCAGGCTGGCATATCTCTGAGTCAGTCACTGTAGACAGGAGAATAGAACACTGCACTGATCCTGTGTCCTGTTGATAGACTCTGTAGTCACTAAACTCTTAACACCATCCACATGTGACTGACAGCTAAACATGCAGTGCAGTTTTAAATAGCCAGTTCCTGTAACCTCATCTCTCAGCTACTTTAGGCTGAGAGTTCAGACCTGTCTCTGAAGGCATGCCAGAGGAAGCCTGGCTTCCACTGTTGTGCTAAACCCCTCCTGAACTTCTCTGGAATCCTGCTACCTGCCTGTCGTGCCCCACCCATGTCCTGCCTCTAGCTGAAACATTCCACAGTGCCCTTGAGATTTCAGAGTGAACCCAGGCGCCTGCACAGAACTGACTGTGGGCAGGGTCTTCCCTCTCAAAAGCCAAGAAAGATTTTTTCAGTAAAGATCAGAAATGCTTTGTTCAGTTCTCAATGTTTTCATTTTCTCTCCCATCTAGTCTCCCTTAGCCCCAGTTCGCCCCCCCAGAGGACCCAGTCTTTGGGTATGCCGGAATGGCAGACCTCAACAAGTTCCAATTAGTTTATAAGTCACTACCAAAATTACCCCCATTCCAGCACTGACATTTTACCTTTAGTTATAAAGGGGAAACAGCAGTAAGCCTGTTGCAGCTTGAACATGTTTCCATACCAGAGGGAGCCTGTCCTGTCACTGTGCTAGTTCCGAACGGCTCTAATCTGTTCAGTTTATTACATGTCCCATGCTAAGCCGATGACAAGGTTCCTTCCATATATCCATCTGCAAAGATTCAAATCTCACCTCATTTTTTTTTTCACTCTTTGTTCCACACCACAAACACCTGCAAGGATGAAACCAGAACAAAAATAAACTAAGAAACACTGGAACAGTCAGCCTTGATCTTCGCACAAAGTATATAATCTATCCTTAGCTTTGGTGTAAAGTGTTAATAGTTTTTCTAATAGCAAAATACCTTGGAGCTTACTATAAAATTCAGCTTTAGTTCTGATAGCACCACCTGCAGAGTCATGAAACGTTGCAATTCAGAAATCCAAGCAAGCATAGCATTCCCTTGGAAGAGTGAGAACCAGAACAAAGAGGCCAGGTGACACTGGGCTCCCATCTCCCGGCCTTAGCACACTGTACCACTCTTATGTAAGTGCATCTTCTGGAGAAATCCAATACCCAGGGCTTCAAGATTTCAACTATATTCAAAACTTGAAACCTAACAATGGGGGTTAAAAATCTAAAATAGTTATAAAGGTATTAAAGTACTGTTAGTTTTCATTGTGTTCACTCATTGTACTAAATCATGGCCAAGACTTTCTCTCCTGCCTTGGCAATACTTGTGCCTGCCCTTTATTTCTTATCATTTGGGGGGGCGGGGCAAAAAATAAACAAAAAACACCCACCAAGTACAAGGTCGTGGCATGGTGTCTCCCAGGAACAATTAACCACTGAGCTACATCTTATATGGGAAAACCATAAGGAGATTTGTAAAATCCAACCCTCTTGCCTAAGAGAAACTTACCAGACATCAGCCCACTCCAGGTAGGCACCAAATGCTGAATTCCTTTCCCCAGCTAGGGCAGCCATCTAAATGCTATTCAATTAGAATGCTAGCCTATGCCTTCATGCTGAACACTTTTTTTTATTATTATTATTTTATAGTCACTGGGATGGAAGTTTCTGTGGGTCTGATATCATCAGAAGAGACATCAAACAAAAGTTGAGCAATACAGAAAACATGTGACTACATAGCAGGAAGAAAAATTTAGTTGTTCTTTCTTTCTAATTTTTACAATTTTATTAACAGCATCCTATCTCAAATAGGTGCTTAAACTGTTTGACAAAAGGAAGTGTTTGTGGGTTTCTCTCTACCCAACTTTCAAAATGCTTCCCTATACCTTTAACTGTTAATTAGCTCAAGTCTCTGGTTCAGAAACCACAGCTCTGTGCAGTGTGACCTCACTGGTATGGCATCTGAGCAATTATCTTTGAAATAATGAGCCTTTTCATCCATAACAGAACAACAACTTCTCACTTGGATTGCAAAAGATCAGAGGCAATCTGCTGCACCCCAGGGCGCCTGCCTTCCCCTCTGTAGCATACCTTATTTTCAAACTAACCTTTCACATCCTGAATTAATTAAGGTGTTTTCAGATTAAAAATTAATGAATTTGCTTTAACCTCATTTAGGGGGATAATAGGATGTGTGTGTGTGTGTGTGTGTGTGTGTGTGTGTGTGTGTGTGTGTGTGTACACGTACAGGTATACATACACACTTTTTCTTCATAAGTATGGCTTGGCTCTTACTGACATATCCTAAGGAAGGCAGTCTCTCAGGGTTTGCTTGTTTGTGTGTTTGTTTGTTTGTTTGTTTGTTTTTGCCTGAAAGATCCTAACAAGGTTCAGATTTGGATAGCATACAAAAAATAAAGACCCTGGTTGTGTTTCTTGGTGCATTTTGACATGTTCTAGTTTCATTCAAAAATTAATTTGGAGACTGGACAGATAGCTCAGAGGTTATGAGCACTTGTTATTTTTCCAGATCACTATGGTTTGGTTTCCAGTTCTACAATAGAAAGATTACAACCACTATAACTCCTGATCCTGGGGATCCAATGGCCTCTTCTGGCCTCCACATGTACCCACATGCACATACACATGCACATGAACTTGCACACACACAAACACACGCACACATACACACATAGATACACACATACTGTCTTACTACTTTTATATTGCTGTAATAAGACACCATGGCTGGGATAATTTATGTGAGAAAACATTTAATTTGGGGCTAATGGTTCGAGAGGGTTATGATAATAATCATATAATCATGTATGATCATAATATTGGAGAACATGGCAATAGAACAAGGCAGGCATAACACTGTAGTAGCTAACAGTTTACATTCTGATCCTCAGAGACAGACAGACAGACAGACAGACAGACAGGCAGACAGACAGACACAGACACAAAGAAACAAAAAGAGAGACAGAGAGAGAGCCTAGGAGTGGCATGGAATTTTGAAACCTCAAAGCCCACACCCAATCACAGAGCTTCTCCAATGAGACCACACCTGACCCTTCCTAAATATTTCTACCAACTAGGAACCAAGCATTGAAATATATGATCCAATGGGGGCCGTTTTCATTCAAACCAGCACACATACAACTAAATAAAAAGTACATCCTCAAGAAGCTACAGTTTAGCCTACCTATTATGAATAACATTTAAGTTGATTCCAATATTTTATCATGACAGTTCTACATCTGTGTAATTGCAACAGAAAGATATTGTATAGTTATCCATATCTTTCTAGGAAATGTTAATCAAATTTTTAATATGGAATTGCTGAGTCCAAAAGAATATCCACTAATATTTTGATATATAATAATAAAATTTGCTTTGAACTGTTAAAAAAAAAAAAAGAAAGTTTTCTATCAGGTTCTGGGAAATAGGATCCTAATTTTTTAAACCAATTCTTATCATTTCTGCTTTGCTTTGTTGCTTACTCTTTAAAAGCAGTTTTCTGTAAACTTATTTTTAATTAATTTATTTATTTACACTCCAGACTTTATTACGCCCCACTTCATCTACCCTCCAACTGTCCTACATCCCATATATCCTCCCCACTCCGCTGTTTCCACATGGATGTCCCCACTCCCCACCCCAGCTGACATTTTTATACCCTGGGACCTCTAGTCTCTTGAGGGTTAGGTACATCATCTCTAAATGAACACAGACCCAGCAGTCCTCTGCTGTATGTGTGTTGGGGCCTCATATCAGCTGGTGTATGCTATCTGTTTGGTGGTCCAGTGTTTGAGAGTTCTGTCAACTTCTATGTAACAGAATACATATGAAACCACTTCAAAACTGAGTCCTTTTCTATCTTGGAATTGTGAAACCAATATCATCCAGCAGCCAATGAACAGGGAAAGGAACTGTATTTCTTTGTGTGTGTCAGTGTCTATGCATGTACTTGTCTGTGTATATGTGTGTATGTGTGTATGTGAGGTGGGGGGTATATAAGACAGAATGCACATGGTTCCAAGAACATCTAGCAGGAATCAGTTCTCTCATTCCTCCATCAGGACTCCAGAAATGAGCCTTGCATCCTCAGGGTTGACAGCAGACACTTTTGCCCACTGAATCATCTCACTGGCCTCATTTTCCTTCTTTTATGATTCCATCTCATTTTCTTCATAGCAACTGTCAGCTACCATGCTGTTAGGGGTGTAACACAGAGATGAGAGTTAATCAAATTAGAAGTTGTCTCTAATCAAATTAGAGCTGGTCACTCTGGCTGCCAACCAACTAAAAAGGAAATGTTTGTCTGTGAGAACACTGTCCTCAAAAAATAAAGATTAGCAAAGACTAGACATTCATCTCTATAGACAAGACCAGACTAACACAGGGCTTTGGACCCACACAGAATGGGCCATTATTATATTACATCAAGGAAGTCAAGGCACTTAAAGGGTTTATACTTCACCTCTAAACTATTGACTATTGGTAGGCTCTGGGAAAGGGAGAACCACTGTTGTTTGTTATACATCCACTGCTGAACCTGCTGGGTTCTGATAGATAGGTCCATGGTCACATAAACAGCCCTGGTTAACCTCAGGGGGTGGGGGTGGGGGTTACAAAACAAAACAAATAGTTGTAAACATGAAGGAAAGATTTGTGGGAAAGAGGGAGGTGACAAAGGGTTAGAAAGGTAGAAGGTGTGTGTGGTTGGTACTTGCATCTAAAAACAAATTTAATTTGTAAAAGTGAAAAAACGAAGGATTAGGATTAAAGTATGAAAATGTTTCTCTATGTCTTTTTCATCCATAGCTGGGTTCATATTTGAGACCCATATGCCAAAAGACAGATTAAACAAAGAGAAGAATATTAACTTACTTGATGTGTTGTATTTGGCTTGTAAATCTTCTTAAGAAAATAAAGATTCAAAGAATCAGAGAAAAGTGTTAAGAGTAAAAATGTTAAGGCTGGGGCACAAATGGACATAAATGCCATAAACAGAATACTGTATGCTTTCAGAAAATTGCTCCTGAATCTAATCAATGGTGGCTTAACAGTGGCTTTGCACAACTAGGCATTCAAAAGCCTGCCCCTGATACCTGTAAGTGACATTCCAATGTCACAAGTTTAAATTTCTCCCACACAAAACAGCAGAACATGGTAATTCCCCCCAAAGGAAACCTGTGGGAGAGGCATCAAGAACACCTACACCTACCTGCACACAAAACAACCTAAAACTCCACATGAGCTTAGATTTTCTTTCAAACCCTACTTTATTTAGGGTTCTTAAATGCTTCAACCTCCCTGGTAACCCACCAACCAGAGGCAGAGGGAAGAGAAGGTTAACAGGAAAGGGTGTGGTGGATCCCGTTTAGAAATAGCTCCTTGGGGCAATTACATTCTTTGTTGTCTGGATACCAGCAGTCTATTTAAATAGCAAACACTAAACAGTCAGCACTGCTCCAGCAGGAACAGCAAGGCTTCGCCAAATCTGCAAGTGTCAGTGGAAGCTGTCCAGAATCATGCGGAATACCACTAGTTCTTTGGCACATTTCTCTCTATGACATGAAATCTAGTGAAGACCAGCTAGACCAGCAAAGAAGCAAATTGTTGCATGGCTTATCAATGCAAGAGCCTCTCTTACTGTTTGTATTTATAACCACCACACACCTTCTCTCAAGTGTCTGTTTTCAGCAAAACATTACATGCTCTCTCTCTCTCTCAAGACAGCTTCCAGAAAACATCACGTGACAAACTAAGCTGTTAAAGGAAGCAGAAGTTTCCACTTCGATTCTACCTTCTCACCACCCATGCTCCTTCTCACCAATCCCTGTGAATCTTTTCCAACCTGCAATATGGGAGACATATCTATATCCTTGTCAGTCACCTTCATTCAAATACAACTTGCTTTTACAAAGCCCCTGTGCTGGGACTGGAGAGATGGCTCAGTGGTTAGAGCACTGGCTGATCTTCCAGAGGATCTGGGTTCAATTCCCAGTACCTATATGGCAGCTGTGTATAAATCCAGTTCCAGGGTATCTGACACCCTTACACACATCCACATTCAGGCAAAAGGAAGCTTGGTGCTACAGTGCTCTCTTTGTTACATGTCAGGCAGTGAGTACTATGTGGGTTATCAAGCGCCTGTCTGAACAAAGGAGAGGAGGCTTCAAGGTCTATTAGTTCAGACTCTTCTTGGTGCCTCTGTGTCTTTGAAGATAAAGAAACTTCCTTTCCTGCGTGACAAGAGAGAATTCTCCCTAGAATGAAAGTTTATAATCTACTTTGGAGGATATGTAACCTGCTGGTCAAAACAGGCACCTTTGGGAGCAACTAGTATCTTTTCATTTATTTTCAGCTAAAATTTTATGATACAAGTTGAACATTGCCAGAGGAATTCCATCTACTCAGAGCTAAATATGCTCAAAATGTGTTTGCTTAAATGATAACTACAAACTAACTCAGAAAGGTGGCTGTTACTAAATGTTTTACTATATGATCATGTATAGGTTTCCTGAAAAACACCTATGCTTCCTATGTTTTAGGGTATGGAGAGGAGAGTACTGTTTTGTTAAAAAGGCCTTTCTTGGCTCTTATTCCTCAGCTGTGATAGTTTAGAATTTTAGGCTTACATTTTTATGGTCTGCTTTGGGTTGGGGGAGAACACAGGACTTCTTTCTGTTTCTTGTGTTCTATTCTCAATGCAAGGTGATACTTATTGGGTAACATATCCTAAATCCCATCAGAACCAAGTAACCCTTGGAAATCTACTGAGATATTCCTTTTCTATGCCGCTTTCACTACACTGGTATATAAAGGTTGGATTAGGAGCTATCAGAAATCTTGAAATGACCCAGCAACATGTCCTGTTCTTTTGCTTTGGAGGCTGGGCCTAGATCAGTAAGAAATCTTGTTTTAAACACTGTCATCATTGCTTTGCTTGCACCAAATTTCTTTTGATTTTAAGGAACAGAAAGACACCAAAATAGCTCAATTGCAAAGGAGGAATATTACAAAAGAATTTAGTGTAGCCAAACCTCATGAAAAACTAGATCAAAGATCTCTGAAGAACAGTCAGAAAACAAACTATTCCCTATGACATTTTAAAATTTATTTGTTTGTTTGTTTGTGTGTGTGTGTGTGTGTGTGTGTGTGTGTGCCCACAAGAGAGTATGCATGTACAGGAATGGGCTGCAAGCTCTTGTGTGAACATGGAGGACAAAAAAGGACACCGGATCTCTTGCAGCTAGAGTTATAGGCATTCACAGTACATCTATCTGGCTTACTATGTGAGTGCTGAAATCTAAACTCTGCTCCTCATGATTGTGCAGCTAGTGCTCCTATCTAAGAAGCCATCTCTCCAGCATCTTGCCCTCCAGGTTTTCTCTCTGCAACCTAATGCTTTCTCTAAGAGTAAATGTGACTGGACCACTTAGTTTTGCTGTGCCCCACTGACCTGTATTACTTGACAAATGAAAGCAACCCCATAAATATTAAAATGGTTTCTGTAACCCACACTATGGCCTGGAAAGTAAAGATCAATACTTTGAGGATGCTGATTTTTTTTCCTAGTTTAAGCCATCACATCAAAGACAAACATCCAACCTGCATATGTACATCACACTTGCCAAAGACTGACAAACTGGACAAAGCTGAGAGCTTGAGTGTACCAGAAATCAATGACCATACACGGAGTCTAATTGACACTCTTTATTTCACCTTCAAAGATTTTTCCTCTGCACTAATAAAAACATTTCAAATCTAGCACTGATTTTTTGTTGTTGTTGTTGAGCCTTAAATATCCTGAGAAATGAAATTACAAGGAAGGAGTTAGGAAGGAATTCCCCTATTGGTCTCCTAGATCAAGTGGAGAACTCAGAGTCTGGTTCAGCTGGGATAATGAAGTGCATCTTTGAAATCACATCTAGAATCTGGCTGATTAAGTCACATAAAACTGTTCTGACTCCTTTGCCCTTTCCAGAAAACTTGTTCCTGTCATTAGCTAATTTAATAAAAGGTTTTTGCACACATTAAAAGTTATTTATATGCTTATTTTACATATGGCAGTAAAGTACATGTGTAATTTAAAATGACTACAAAATGTTAATAGTGGATTAACCATTGAATTTAAGACAGTGATGGAAGTCTGGCCCTGTTTTAATGCACTGAGTGTAGAAACTTCACTCCATTTCATCTCTTCTTTTCTAACAATAAGTCCTTGCTGGAGTCTATTACTTTTAAAGAGAGTTAAGTTGAACCTTGTAGGGGCTTTTACTTGTTATTCAGGAGACTTTTCCCTGAAGAGGTCAAAAGAAAGGAATTAAATGCTTTATAGCAAGTTAGGCTGTACAAAGACCTTACTAACAAGAAATTCAGGATCAGTGGCTAAAAGCCATGCACAAGAGATGTTCATGGTGAGACTACACTTTTCCTACAGATGAACACAAGCTCTTCCTATAAATTACCTTTCACTTTTATGATCATGGTTCCATCTATGCATGATTAAATCAGATGATCATAAATTCCACATTGTTTCTACCATTCTAGTTTGCTTACTGTCGCTATGATGAGACAAGGACCAAAAGCAACTTGGCGAGGAAAAGTTATTTTACCTTACGGGTTTCAGTCCATTGGGGAGGAGAATGAGGACAGGAACTCAAAGCAGGAGCTCCAAGGCATAAACTAGAGCATCAATGGAGGCTGGCTCGCCATAGCTTTCTCAGCTTACTTATTTTTAATATCACTCAGGCCCACCTGGCCATGTTTGTACTACCTCTAGTGGTCTAGGCCCTTCCATATTTATTAGTCATTGACCAAGAAAATGTCCCCAACAGACTTTCCTACAGAACAATTTGATGGACCCCCTCTTTAGATTCCTTCTTCCCTGGTGATACTAGTATCAAGTAATAAAAAGCAAACACCATGCCACCACTACCCAATGACTCCTGTCTGCCTTCATACCTCTTCAATCCAGCTCTATAATTCGGAATGACTACAAAAATGCAGAGTCCACAGTTATGAGTGAAATAAGACAGCAAATCCCTCATGCTACAAAGTGTAAATTCTATGACTTGTGAATTAAAAATACTCTACTTAAGTTTCCTGGGATGTGCCCCAATGTTTATAGAGAGCTGTTAGTCATGATTTACCAAGTGCTAGACAAAGATGGTGCTATCTTCAATAAGCCAAAAGGACTCCTTTCTGGATCTTCCTGCCTTCAGTGAGAAACCTGAGCATTAACATGTACTCATGCTTAACAGACTTATCTCAGCTTCTCTCTCTCTCTCTCTCTCTCTCTCTCTCTCTCTCTCTCTCTCTCTCTCTCTCTTTCTCTCTCTCTCCACTGCTTTACTCCAGTCTAATCTCCATCAGAGCTATGACCATGGTCCCAGCAGGTCAGATCCCTTCTCTCCTTTTTTCTCTTGTCAACTAGAGATTAGAATGGTTTTGTGCCATTTTTAATTTGTCAGTATCTATAAAACAGTTCAATCTATAGAGCTGTGAATATTATTTCCTATGTGTTTACTCATGTACCTTTTAAGAATCAATAGCTAAGAACAATATATATTTCTGATGTTTAATGTAGAGTTGTCTGATAGGGACTCTATAGGAAAGAGAGTTTTATACTCACACAGGAACCACCAGAGTTATCCACACCAGGCAAGCATTCTCATTAACCCACCAATTTTTCACACAGGCAGACCATACATCTGGGCTGATCTGGTAGATTAAGATGACATTTTATATTTTTTGCTAAGCCAGAAAATATTTGCCAAAAAGACATAGCTGTATATCCGTTGACTGTGCTGTTAGATATTAATACTGCTCTATAAAACTGGTAATTTTCCAGTCTGAAATACATGGTTAGACCATAGTGCTGATGACACCACATACTTTAGTGGCAGGACTTGAAGAAATCAACCTAGAAGTGAGCTGAACACATTTTCTCTGCTGGCTAACCTTCATAGTGTCAGAGGTGCTATTCAGGCTGCTTCAGAATAAATGTTGACATTCTTTCTCAACTGTGTGGTATACTACGAGATTTACTAAGTGATATACTATGTGAGATCCTATAATATAACTGATATAGTATGAATCTTCCAGACAAGATATGACCACTGGTACAATAGTAGTATGATGATTTGGGGATAACCAACCACTTTTAGGGTTAAATTTGAAGCACACTCCAGGAAAATTACCAAACAACACACACACACACTCACACAAGGACTCTATAGGAAAGAGAGTTTTATACTCACACAGGAACCACCAGAGTTATCCACACCAGGTCTAGAGGAAGGAAGTCAAGTCACCAAGGAGCAAGAGGCTATTGGAAACCTAGCATACACACACACACACACACACACACACACACACCTCTCACATCCTGCCCCATAGCAACCATGAACTAAGTAACTTTACTCAGCTACTCTCTTTCCATCCTGATATTCAGCTTCAATACAAGCAAGACAATAAGCATGGGCTGAACGCCTAAGCCCAAACTGACATTTCCTCTTTGCAATCTGCTTTTCTCCACATTTTAAAACAGTGAATATTTCCCATGAATGTAAAGTACCAACCATGTAAAGTACCAACGATCTTAGTGACTCACATAGCATATCCAATAGGCAATCCACTTAGGATTGTTTATGTCAATTATGCTATTCCCACATTAATTTTTGTTGTATATATTTTAATACTCAAGTAGTTAATTTATAGTACTTGCCACCTGTCATCATTTCATTACCACACAGAAAAGGTGAGAAAACAAATCATTAATATTCAAAGATGTAAATACCCTTCTAAACTGCTAAAGGAAAACAAGAATTCTTCCACCACTGAAGAGCTTTAAAAAAATTAAATTGAAATTTAGCTCTTTAACCTTCATAAATGAAGTAACCTGCATTGCTAACATTAAACGTTTGATTTAATTTACTTATGCAGGTAGCTCACTGAGAAGGCATTTAACCTTAAAGTTAATGATATCAGATCTATTCCAGTATATGTGCCTTCAATTGCTTTCTACAGCGCTGCACAAACTAATATTAAGTTCTCATTTTAGTAATATTCGTAGGCAGGAGGGAGAGATTATCCTCAATTATACCTGTATAACAACTTTGTCAGCTTCAAATGCTTTCCACTCCAAGAGCAGTGGAGAAGGAAGTTGGAGAGGGCAGAATCCAGTTCACCACAGTTAACCTCTGAAGCTAGATTCAAGGAGAAAGCTTTATGGCAGTAAGCATGAACATCTCTTTTAATCATGCCCCATCCAAATATACCTTAATTGTTGTTATTTATGATTTGGCTACCTTTGGTATAATTATAGGCTTAGTTGTATAGACTTTCTCTTTTGGAAAAAGAGTTGAGTAGAGCATGTGTTTAATATGTGCAAGGAAGGCCCATTTCAGGTATCAAAATTTTAAAATTAAAAAAAGGAAGCTCAAAAGTTAAATACAGAACATGAATAAAGGTTTGCCAGGCATTGTAATGCACACCTATAATATGAGCATAAGAGGCTGCAGCAGGAAGATCCCAAGTTGGATGCCAGTGTGACCTACAGAGCAAATTCAAGGGAAACTTAAGTTATAGAGTGAGCTTCTATGGCAAAACAAAATAAAATGAAAATGCATGGATAAATGTGACTAAACACATAGTCTTCATTTCTGTCTCACAAAATTCACCAAGCAAAGGTAAAACACAAGAAGCCTGAAGAGGTATGATGAGCTAAGTTCCAACTTAATGTATGTTCCAGTCAGAATTTGTCAAAGGAAGAAAACCAGTGGAATAGGTAGACAATTACAAACAGGACTTTGTAGAAAGATAACATAATTAGAGGCTGGACAATCCCATAATGTAGACTAGACAATCGAGGAAAACAGTCCAGGAAGATAAAGGTCTAAGAACAGGTGGGAATAAGGATGCCGCCAAATCCAAGGTTAAAGACTTAGAAGCATTCTGGGTTATCTCTAGGGTAGGACCATGTTAAAAGGAGTTGAAGATGGCAAGTGATGTCCACAGGCCATAGAAATAGATTCACTGGTGATTCAAGAAGAAGGGAGCTCGCACATGGCAGCTGGCCCATCAAGACCATTTTCATGACAAGCCTTCCCTTGCTGCTGCCTCTAGCATTTATATCTAGAAATACCCACTTGGAGATACCAGGAGGTGCGCTTTCCTCATCCTCTGGCATCTCAGTCCAAGCAGGTTGACAGATTCCACAATATATAAAGAGCTTCTAAAAATAAGTTTTGACAGTCTAGTAACACATTCAGAAAATAGCAAAGTACAAGCACATGGTCTACATATAAAGATAGAAGACGTTAAGTGAATGAAATGATGCTCAGATTCACTCATAACAGAAGTACCAAAGTAGCAAATGGCAGAATTTGTTAGCAGAGCAGTGCAGTTCTGAGGTTTGCTAATATACTACAAGAACACCTCAGGACAAGACCTTCTATGCAGGAAACTTATAAATATAATTAAAGGGTAGAGAGATTCCACTTTTAGGACTCTGTCCTACACATTTGGTTATCTTGGGGAATGCGCATCATAATATTTTTTTAAAGTAAGCAAACACCCAAGTGTTCACAGATCTGGATTTGTGGGATGTGTCAAGAAATATATGAGAATCCTATATAGTCATTTTTTAAAGACTAAAAAAACTTTTTTAAATTTTAAAATTAGTTCATCTTCAGCCGGGCATGGTGGCGTACGCCTTTAATCCCAGCACTCGGGAGGCAGAGGCAGGCGGATTTCTGAGTTCGAGGCCAGCCTGGTCTACAGAGTGAGTTCCAGGACAGACAGAGCTATACAGAGAAACCCTGTCTCAAAAAAAAAAATTTACTTCATCTTCAATGTGTACTATCCGTGCAGTAATTGTACGCAAATGTTTGTAGACGTAAGAGGATTTGATTGTAAATATATTCAAAGTAGTGGTATGATGTCTGTAGTTCCTCATTCTGCACTCTAAAATTTACATGCCCCCAAATCTAATTTTCACTCTGACGGTATTTGAATATGAAGCCTTCAAGAGGTGTTCTAGTTTGGTTTCTCTTGTGGTAAACATGATAACCAAATGCAAACTTAGAGAGAAAAATATTTACTTGGCTTCCAAGTTAAAAGTCCATCATTGAGAGAAGCCAGGACAGATGCTCAACCAGCAACCTGGAAGCAGTAACTGAAGCAATGTCACAGAGTAACTATGCTCACTCGCTTGCTATCCGTGGCTTATTCAGACTACTGTTTTATACAATCCAGTGTCACCTGCTTATAGATGGTCAGAACCACTCACAGTTTCCTGGACCGTCCCACATCTATCATTAATCAAGAAAATATCCCACATATTTTTCCCAGAGGATAATATTAAGGAGACATTTTCCCAATTGAAGTCCCCTCTTTACAGATGGCCCTGACTTCTGGCAAGAGGTAATTAAATCCCTCATAAATGGGATTTCTTAAAAGGGAAGCCAAGAGCTAGCTTATTGTATCGCTTTGTCAAAATTCTAGAACTCTGAAACCAGAATGCCTCACCGTATCCCCATGGATTTCTAATCATAAGAGTTTTGAAAAATAAATTTCTGCTCTTGAAAAGTGAACTCATCTCTGAGACTTTGTTACAACCCAAACTGACAAAGACACCCCAGAATAAACAAAGAAAGCTCAAGATACTGAAAACATTGGCTTCTTACTTTGAGAGTTGTTTAGCCCAAGGAAAAAAGGTAGGGGAGAGAAATCTGTCAGTGATAGCCTTTGTACTTCTGAATTTTGAGCCAAGGGATTTACCAATTAAACAGAAAATAACCTTTTTTTAATTAAAAGAAGGGATTTGGTAGGGCAAAATAAATGCCTAAAATAATATGTGCACAATTCCTATGGTTCTTACTTAATTAGTTTCTTTGTCATTCTAATTGCACTGGAATAGAGATTACCAAAATTATTTTTTAAACAAAATAGAAAGTTTACTGTCTATTGAGGTTTGAATTATAAAATCACACACACACACACACACACACACACACACACACACACACACACACACACACACCAGGTTCACTTGGTCCCAAACTCTATTTGGGAGAGCTGTGGAATGCTTGGTGTGGGATACATAGTTGGCAGAGGAGGGTAAGAACAGGCCTTTGAGAATCATGCCTGCCTCTTCTCCCTGAGTTTACTGCTTTCTGTCTACCATGACAATGTGACCAGCCACTGTAAGCCATGAGGCTGTTCTCCATCTTTGCTGCTCCAGTCTTGGAACCTCCTGCAAATCTCCAGGCTAAACCAGCTAGCATTTGCTCATGGAAACTCTTCTTTCGGTAGAATTGTAAATATCTTTTCTGCTCTTCTCTCACTCATGCTTTTTATTCCCACAGAAAGACGTGTTGCTGGATAACTCTCCAGAAACTAGCCATTAGGGACTTGTGAGCTCTGCCTACTTTCTATAGGGAATTGGTCTAGGCCTGCTCAGTAGCCTGCTGTACATTCCCTAGGGTGTAATTCTGATAGAAGAATTTGTGTAAAATATGGTCTAACACCAAGGCAGAGCATATTAAAAGGAGCTTCTTAGAAAACTGGACCGTAAGAATAATGTTTAAATAATACAGGCCAGTGTTCTTGGTGGTCCACTAGAACTTGATGACCCTACTTGAAGACCCTACTGATGAAGACACCACACACATTGGTCACATCATTGGGAGAAATTATGCTGGTAGTGACCTGGACACACACTCCACGTTGATTAGCTTTCCTAATACTGCAAGCTGCTATGCAGGCTGTTAAGGCAGAAAAATCACCAGTACAGTCATTTTATCCAGCTGTTAAACCCCGTGAACTACAATGTTGATCAATTTGGGAAAATATGCCCACTGGTACAATAGTGACATGAAAGTCCTAAAAGTAGTTAACAGATTTCTGATTGGAAGGCCTCCTCTACAAGAGGGGACTCAAGCTTAGCACTGTAAACTCAGCCAGAAACTGGTGGCTAGGGGGGGTCATAGGTCTTAGAGAAGAACCTACTACTATTATTTTGCTAAATGAATATAGTATCAAAGTGCCTCTTAAGTACTTTTTTTTTCCACTATAGATTAGTACAGTTCTCAGCCCTCAAGAAGTTTGTTCTTGCAGTGGTCAGAGGTTAATGCAGCGAGACACAATTACCAAGAATAAGGGACTGCAGAGTGTTCAGCTCTAAGTAGGACATCTATTTCACATCCTCCTCTCATGGCCCAGGAAGCACCACATAAGAGAAACCAGAAGATTATAAGAGCCAGAAACTAGAGACAACTTCTGAGAAATAGTGTCTCCCAATAGTGACAGGCATTATAAATACATTGCACCAACAAACTCACGAGAGCTGGCGTTGACTGGTAAGAGCTGTGCAAGATCAAGCCAGTCGACATTCCAGCATCATGATAGTGGCCCATGAGGCTCTACCCCTAGCTAAGGAGCTATTAGCAGTTAGGTCCCTTGTAGGTGGCCCATGCTCCAGTAGATGGCCCTACACGAATGTTCATATGGACAGTACTAGACTAAGTGGCTTACTGGGGGGAAAATGCAGAAGAGGAGAACATAAAGTTGGAAGGTGAAATGTGAGGAGAGTTATAGGAGACAGAAAGGAAAGGAGTAATATTGTGTTTTATATATATATACATATATATACATATGTGCATATATACATGTATATATAATATTTAATTGTAAATGTATATTTTATACATAGATATTTAATTCTCACATAATAAGCTGTTTTTTCAATTTAATGTCAGGCATCAGCCTTGAATCACCATAACAAACATGTAAGGACTGATTTTGCTGTGTTTAAGATCTCTTACTGCTCTTGCAAAGGATTGTAATTTAGCCTCGAGCCTCCAAGTCAGGTGCTTTACAGATGCCTTTAACTCCAGTTCCTGGGGGATCCGGTGCCTCTTGCCTCTATGGGCACCTGCACTTATGTATGCATACCCACACACAGTTCATGTACACATAATTAAAATACAAAATAAGTAGTTAAAATTTAAAAATAAAGGTATAAGTTCACCAAGTTATACACAGCAACTACTTCTTTCATGCACAGTTCTGGCGATTCCAATCCCTGCCTGGGCAGGGCTGCTGCTTTTAGACCTCCTGTCATAGCGCTGGGGCAGCATAACATGGCAGAAATGTGCACAAAACTGAGCCACTCACCACTTGGCTGGGAATCAAGAAAGGAAAAGAAAAGGACAGCATCTCACCAACCCTGTTAATGGCCTCCGACTTGAAGATCTCCTCCTAAGAGGTCTCCTAACAGTTCTAGGACCTTTCAACTGTGTCACGCAGGAACCAGCCTTCAACATATGGCTCTCTGCAAAGGGAGGTATCCAAATTAAAAAGTGTAATATCGGGGTTTTCTATTTTCTTTTTATTTGATTTTGAAAGGAGTTTTCACGTTTTGTTTATTTGAGATTTTCGTAGAATTATTTTGAGCACAGTCTCTCCCCCTCACAGATCTCTCCTGCCTCTTCCCTGCCCACCCAACTTCATGTTCCCACAGTCTCTCAAACAAACAAGACAACGCACTTTGGTTGTTAGTCAGACCAAAGAATCAATCTAAACAGGAAAAAAATAGTGTCTCTTTCTTCCCCACGTTTAGGTCTCAGAGAAAATGAGCCATGAGAAATGGAGGAATTGGCAGCAGTGATGGGGGACAACTTTGTTACTATGCAGGTCCAGGATGGGAGGCCATCTGGGAGGATGAGGAGCACCATGTGATCAAAGGATGACAAAAAAGTTATCACTAAAACCAACTGGGTTTTTTTTTTCAAATATAAAGTTATCTCCAATCCAGCAGGACTTAAAGCTATATGCAATCATAATGGAAAACAGGAAATTTTAAAATACCACCTGGAACAGTAGTGCAGGCTGAGAGGGAATGCATTCAGTGAGAGCCCAGTTGGCAGTTGGCATGCAGAGAGACCACCCAATCAGAATGGGAACCCGGCCAGAGACATAAGTCTCCACATTTACATTTTTGTGGTCCCCAAAATTTTTCCCTCTGGCACAAAACCTTTTTCCTCATAAACTCAAGCTGGGCACAATATGCTCTGCCTCTGTGCTGGTTTTCTTTCTTTCTTTTTTTTTCCCCCTCAGAGCGCAGGGTTTGACATTGGCCTGTTGTCATTAGCATCACCTTCAACAAATCATTTTCTTCACTCGCCCAATTACAGCCAACATAAAAATGCCTGTCCTCCATGTTTCTCATTTCAACACTGGACTTGATGTGACTCGGCTCTAAATCATGGTAGCTGCTTGTCAGCTTCTGGGACTTAAAGTTAATTTTCGCTCGCCTTCCCTTCCTTTGATTTCACATTTCTTATAGGGAATGGCCGTAGTAGTTGAAATGATGGCTGCGGTACAGTTTTCCTTCAGACCCCTACCCTCTCTGTCACAGATTTATAACACACACTTACTCTGGCAAGTTTTAGTACATCCCCCACCACTCAATAATAAAAGACACTCTCATAAAACTGTACACATATCCTCTCAGGGTCTTCAGGGACAAGTCCTTCCCACCTACCAACTGCTATGCAATTGAGGAAGGCAATGTGTCGACCCAGAGCCTTTCTACAGCAGGCTTCAGGGATGCTCACTGGAATCAATCGCTGTTCTGACTGCAGGCAAGCTAAAATACTCATGGTCTGGGCCAATGCAGGGAAGCAGAGAGCATTAGCTCTTCTTGTGATGGAAAGAAGAACATTTTGCTAAGGAGAAAAAAAGAAAAGAAACTCAAATTTCCCTAAATTTATCCGTACCCCAAGCGTGGAGAATGCGACGTCCTCAATCCTCCGGGACTCCTCAAAGCAGAAACACCACAAAGGAACTCTCTGCACTTCGTCTCAATGCCTGGGCGGTTTCTGTACATGTTCTTTTGGCCTCTGTGAGGTCACTTGTTTCTATTTGGAATTCTCCTTGTCTGTTTCCTTGGACTCCACTTTAGGGTTTTTAGATGCTTGACTTGCAGCACACTTGTATATTACTATGGGAACCGGATTCACCTTGAAATATAAGATAATATTCAGTATGCAGAAACCCTTCCTGGGCTGCAGCGAAGCCTTGATCAGCCTGTTACCGCCAGACCATTAGAGGTGATTTTCAGAATTCTCTGGATCAGGGGGAAGGGAAGTTACCTGGAATAAAAAGTATTCCTCACCCCAACGTCTCTTGCTTCTGTGCTGTGTTTTATCATTGAACTATGTATTTCCATGTTAATGTATTTAAGAAAAAAAAACCATCCCAATTTAGACTCAAGGAATTTCTGATTCGATTGCACTCTAAAATTTAAAATTCAGACTTTCTTTAAAGATCTAGAACAAAAGTAAGTCATCAGAGGTAGGAACACACCAGCCCCCAAGACTATCTCAACCTCAATGCCTGTTAAACGCTACTAATTAATTCTAACAACCCCATTAAGAATCATTGATTTCAACAATTTCTTCTTAATACTCATGAATTCCTTGGAGATTCTAGCATGTATTGAAGATATCTAAGGGCTGAAAGGAATACGATCCCTTATTGCTTTAAAGGCTACTGGATGTTCATTTGCTACAGTGCTTGACATGACCTGCTTCCCCTAAAAGAGCCAGGCTGGTCAATGGCAAGCAGCAGCCACACTGACTAATGGCCATCTGGATGTGGCTAGTCAGGATTTAAATGTGTGATCACTGCAAATAGATGCTAGGGTTTAAAGACAGAGTGTAAAAGTAAACTGCAAATTATCTCACTGTGACTTTGAATAGTGTGTGGGATGACAGAGTTTTATGCCTACTGGGGTTAAACGGACTGTCAGCATTAGCTTTATCTCTTTTTATTTTTGTAATATGGCTACAGGAGATTATAAACTACATACTCAGTTTCATTGTTGCTCTGCTGGATAGCCCTTATGCAGCATTCAATGCTCTAATCTCATAGGAATATTTTAGTCTATCTTCTTTACTTCTGTATCCTTAAGCCCCACATGTATTCTAAATACCCTTGGTTCCTGTCGTAAGTACTCAATAAATACTGATTAAATATTAAATAAAAGAACAAATAAAAGTGAATAAACAACTCACAGGCTTCCCAAACATTTTCTCCAACCAAATCAAAACTGTTTCTAACTATGAAGAAATAACTTCTTTTGGGGGGGGGGGAGTTTAAAGAAATACAAGTACTGAAAGAGATCAATGTGTAAAGTATAGAAACTATATCTAAAACAAAAATAAATATTGGTTGACATCATAATCGAAGGCACAAAAGGAAATGTATTTATTAGGTAGAATGTATGTAATAATATTTGTAACTATATACGGTTAACTATTAACATATATGTGTTTAAAACCTATATATACATGTATACATATATAAACTACACACACACACACACATTTTTCATAAGCAATGTAATAAAGATATACATAGCATATATGGAGGTATAAAAATTACTCAGTCAATTTTTTTCAGTTTCTGAAAATGTGCAGTTGTCTGATGAGTTAAGAAATCAGGATGCAGAGGTTAAGTCCTTACCAAAACAGCCCATTCATATCAGCATCAGGATATAAATTCTCAACTCCCAAACGCTTTCCATCATGTTATTACTACCAGCTAAAATAGTGCTTAACAAATAGTGTCTGTAAATGAGTCTAAGCAAGCCATTGTCTCTAAACGCACTGTGGTCACCAGGCTCTATTAGAGCAGACAGTGTAGACACTCTGAACCCAGGAGTCTGAAGTGTTTGCCTTTATGGAGCTGCAGCAACTGTCAGTGCAGTGAAAATGTCTTTTCTGCTCAGATATTCTGCATGCCTGTGAAGTTACACAGACCCCTTTTGCTATTTTAATTTTGTTGTAGTGACTATTCCTATTCTCATATTTTGTGAGTGTAAAACAATGCATACTCAGCTGGGACCAGCACTGGGATAGGGTGTCAGGACCCTGGACAGATCCAGAACGCTCCTCTCTTTCTCCGAAAAGGATAAGCTGGATGGGTACTATGAATCTGCAAGCTGCATAAAGCTGCTCTCCCAAACAAAGGAATTTCTCTGTATTCTTCACAGCCTGGACCACAAATACATAATAAATCCAAAAGATCGGTGAACATTTAAAACAAGAAGGTACATAGTCACCTCGTTTAATTTTCCTTAAGAAATCAGAGGAGAGGAAACTGAAGGGAGATGTGCTAATGCCAATTGGGCTGAAAAAATTAGAATGCAGAAAAGTTTGAAATGGAAAGTTATGCTTCCCCTAGCAACTATAAGTTGGCATATTCTATATAAGGGCATAAATATAACAGCAAATACAGTCCATAAAATACTATCATGTGTGCATGGAAGGAATAACGAGAGCTGGGAGGATCATAATTTTGACTCTCCTGACTTTTATGAATTTGAATTCTCAGCCACAATGTTGCATTAATACCTACAAGTTTTTAAACCAATCTTGACTTGCTTTTTGCCTCTCTGTACAACAGTCTGTATTTTCTTGACACTAAGTAGACTCAGCAGCAACCTTTGAACGCTGACCTTCCAAATTTGATTCTGATTCAAGACTTGATCTTCCCAGGGAGAAAAAAAAATGAAAGGTATTTTATCTTGTACCTCATTAAACCAGGGAAGGGAAGTAGAAGCAAAAACGTTCAACGGTGCCTGATTGCTAAACAGTGGGGAATGCAGAAACTGCTAAATAAAACAAGTCACGCGTTGGGCCAGGAAAAAAAAAAAAAGCTGAAACAATCATTTAAAGCTGCACACCGCTGTGTTTTATTTAATGCTGAGGGGTGTTTACAATGCTGTGGTTTCCCGAGAAAGGTTAATCCAGATGAGTAAGAGGAGCAGTGTACGAAACTGTTTCCCACCAGCTCTTTGCGGTGAATATTTTAGTAACCATTGTGAATCCATGTCAGCCGGGCCGCCATCAAATGAAACACGAAAGAAAGCAAGCGCCGCCCCGGAGAATGAATTTTGATTTAACATCGAGGCAGAGGCATTTTCAGTGCCCTCTGCCGCGGTGATGATGGGGTAGGAAATAGTTTTCATCACAGCCAAGTGCTTTTTCTGAGCTCCTGCATGCTCAACTCGCTGTCCTATTTGTGAACTTCGGAGGTGGGAGGAGTGAACGACTCCACTCTTCTCCTCCTGCTTTCATTTGCTTTCTTTTTTTTCCCCCTGGAGCAGCAAACTACAGTAGCAATTCTCTCCTTGGAGAATTTTACCTTGCATCTGCATCAAGCTATGTCAAAAGCTATTCAATATTCTAAGCAGCTCCACCAGGGCACATGTTTCTGTCTTCTTTTCTTCCCTAGAAAGTATCTGTATTGATCCCTCCAAAGCCTTGGGGCCAAGTGAAAATAAGAGAAAAGGAATTCTGTGGGGAGAGAAATGCAGATTTCCTGAGCCCCTCTCCTTGCCTACATTCCCTTCCAAAACATCAGAGAAGGTAGAGCCATATTGGAAACTCAATTTCTTTCTTCCTTCCTCTCCAAGGCCATGTTGATAGCAAGCAAGCATTTGTGTTCCCGCCTTCACAACTTCAGGACTAAAGATCAAGTCGAATCCTCTCGACACTTTCTTTCAAAGACCCACTGCCCAGTCCAGGGAGAGGCAGTAGATTCCTCCTGTCATTAGTGTCACTGCCCAGTCCAGGGAGAGGCAGTAGATTCCTCCTGTCATTAGTGTTACTGGTTTCTCTGAATAACTATTTGCAATTCAGATTTCTTTGAGAAAGCTTTTTCTGCCTAGTTAACATTGTTGGTGAACTTTTTTTTTACCTCTTTTCCAACACCCACCCCTCCACCCCCTTTTTTTTTGCTAGACTCCTGATGGATCTCAGAGACTCGAGCATGCCAAGCAAATACTCTGTTGCTGAGCTGTATCCCCCTCTTCCTTTTTAAAATGAGAAAGGACAAGGAGAATGTGGTCCACTGGGTTCACAGCACTGTACCTCTTATGATGACATACTATTAACTTCATGACACTGTCTTTTGGTTATCTTTTTGTTGGAATATTTAGTGTTTTTAATTGGCAGTGCTTCCTGCCCTGCCCCTACATTTGGCACTGTGACAATGGGGAAGTTGGGTGACATAGGAAAGCATCCCTAAGCCAATCTACCCCTTCCCCACCGAAGCAGAACAAACCAGGCAGGAAAGACTTGCCTTCTCCTGAAATAGGCCACGAGATCATCTCTCCTAAGGCACTGTGCTGGGCCTGAAAACTAAGAGACTCAGAACATAAGGAAAAAACCCAGGCTCAAATTCCCACTGTGAACATTAGTTCATTCATCCATACAATCATATTCCCTCCAAACTACCCACTCTCCATCAAACCTGCATGAAGGTGCACGTAACCAGGCCATTGAGAAGTCTGAGTAGGTAAAGGCACTTGCCACGTAAGCTGCAACCTGAGCTCAAGCCTCTGAACATCTCCATAAAGGAGGAAGAGAAATGACTCCATAGAGTCATCTGAGAACACACACACACACACATAAGCACACACACACACACACACCACGTGCACATACAATAATAAATTAAAATATTACTTTATAAAAGTAGTACACATCTAATTAAACATATTTGTGGTCTATCGTGTCTTTATGGCACAGTGCTGGTATTTGAACCTGGGGCATGTTAGGCAAACACCCACTCACTGAGCTGTAGACCAGGCTTACATTAAACTTAAATCCATTTGCCTCATTCTAACTGGCGATTCAGCTTTCCTTACAGACTTCATGCAAAACCCTAAAAGGACTAGGAAAAAGAAAATCTCCACTTTAACTTCTGTTGCTCAGCCTGAGGCCACTTCAACCATTAGAGGCAGACAGATCTGTCATTCTGGAAGCTTCTATTAGGAAATCTTGGTCTCTGATGAAAGCCAGTGGAAAAGAGGACATATTTGTATCTCGGAACCCTTCTTTGTGGGTATTTGGCTTCCAAAAAAGGTACAAATACCTTGTTTTCTTTTCTCCCAAATTCAGATTTCCAGTAGATAACATTTTTCAAAACTACTTCTGGTAGGAAGATGGGGAATGGACAATCAAGTCAGACTCAGGAGCTAGAAGCCTTGTGTACCATGTCACACAGAAGAGTTCCACAAAGACTAAACACAGATATCAATAACCAGCTGTTATTCAAAGAGATAGATAGGTCTAGCCTGATTTAAATGTTATACAATGTATGCACTTCCAGAATATTTCCTGGTACTCCATAAATATGTGTGATTTTCTAGGTTTCAGTTAAAAAGTAAATTTTTAAAAACGTGTACTGCCATGGGGAGAATTCGTCTCAGTGGTGAAGTGACTGGCTATCAAGCTCGTGGCTCTGGTTTTGGCCTTCAACACTGAAAAAAAGAGGCCATATAGAAAAAAACTCATCCAAAAATGTCTGACCTGGGGGATGAAGTGTGTGTGTAACAGGATTTAAAACTTGGTTATGTCAATGAAGCGGCTATAGCCAGAATCTGAGCTCTCCTGTTTGCTTTACCCACCAGGCAGGAATTGGTGAAAAGGACCTGAGTTTGTGTATGGTATAGCCAAAAACCAGGCAGAAGAAACTCAGCTTCTCTGCCTTTACCACTTTAGTCAGTAAAGCTGTGAGTTTAAAGTTCCTCTGGCAGCTGGCTCCTGGGTAGAGTCCCATGCGGTGACCTGTGACCAGACTACTGCAAGTATGGCATGTGATCTCCTGGAGACAGTTTAACTATTTAGTGTCCTATGACACTACTCCAGCATTAGTTATTAATGCTCTCCTTCCTCTCTTAAACCTCTCCTTCCTTTGAGACAGGGAATGCTTTCCTGTCTCCTTTACCATTTATAACCTAAGTGTGGGCTCAGAGCAGAAAAGTGAAGACCTAAAAGACCAGGAAGATCCACAGGTTGCACCCGCATCATTAGCATGTCACTGGCTGTCTGAGTTGCAGGGTGAGTTGTCTTTCTTTTGGCTATGTTCAGGACTGGTCATAGCTCTTGGGTGAGATCCATGTTTTGGACACTCTTCTGAGAACTTGGCAGTGACCTAAAGCTTATCATTCAAGGTAGAGTTGCTTGACAGATTCCCGTGGTAGAGGCAAAAGTGGAAGATGAAGGAAGAGAAAGCAACTAAGATGATGAGAGATTTTAGAATACTTACTACTACTTGCCCTGGCTGACATCTGATATTGGAAAACATTTTTTGTGTTGTGAGAAATTGGCCAAAGTGAAGCAAGACCTTCAGAAGAAGTCTCTTTGCTATGATTTCAGGGTTTTCTGTCTTACCCTCAGGTGGCATTCTTAGAGGGGGCTGGGAGGGGGAATGTCCTAAAGTGACTGTGCGAGGAATTACTCGACATTCCAAAACACGAAGCTCTGAATTGACAGCACACTTAGTTTTTGTTTTGCATCTGGGATGCAAACTTGCTCCATTACAGAAGAGCGAGCTGAGGATGGTACACCATGCAGCACAGGGACATCAGCCCTGAAAGGACCCAGGCCACATCCCACTGTTCACAGGAATTAAAAACATCTGTCCTTCTCTAAAAAGTTAAAAGTTTATAAAAATGGAAGGAGACCCTGGAAAACGATTCAAGGCTACCTATTCCTGCCAGCCTCCCTGCCTCACTCAGGCATCGCAAGATCCTGAAACATGAGGATACTGGAATGTTCTGTCCTGCTCCTAGGACAAAGAGGACATGCTCAGTGCTTACTACTACATTTCTGATGATAGGCAAATAGCCCTGAAAAAAAAATTTCTTGGAAAAAAAAAAAAAGGAAGAAGGAAAACTTTCTTTCTACCTATATTTCAAATGGAAATCCTTTGCCCTGCCTTTTTTGGAGCCTACAGAAGGGAGAGAGGGGAAGCTATTGGGGAGCAAATGAGAGAAATTCAACATCTTCCTACAAATGTTTGTTCTGTCACTATAAAAATGTCATGAAAGTGTATTTACCTTGAAACATTGTATTTTGGGAGACCTAATATATGATTCTCAGGCCATGGTCACTCATATATCAGGCTCCAGATTAAACCATGTCTTTCATTCCTTTGAGGTAAAAGCTGTTTCTTTCAACTACAGCATATACCTTGGTTATGTGCCATTCATATGTTCTCTAATGGTGGCTATAATTGATATTCAGAGGTACTCAGTCACTGGGGCTAGGGAAATAACTCGACTAATAAAGTGCTTGTCATGCAAGCATTGAGGACATGAGTTTGACCCTGGTACCCACATAATAAACCGAGCATCTTAGCATATGCTTCTAATCTCAGAGCTAGGGAGTTGGAGGAAGGCAGCCCCCAGGCAGCCCCCAGGGACTTAATAGCCAGCCATCCTAACAATCCACAAGTCCCAGAGAGAGACTTTCAAAAAACAAGGAGGAGTACTCCGGGAGTGGCATCCAGGGCTGACCGCTGACCTCCATATGCATAAACATATATGAACATTCACACACAGCACTAAATAGATAGATAAATAAATAAATAAATAAATAAATAAATAAATAAATAAGTAAAATCCTATCTCATATCTAAAAGAGGGAAATTCAAACAAGCTATGCAAAGGGTATATGTACTTGATTGGTCAAGCATGTACCTAGCACATGGAGGCTTTTCTACTCAATCCCTAGCACTACAAAAAGAAAAACAAGAAACAGTGACAAACGAAGACAAGATGACATATCCCATTAGCATTAGCCAAGACTTTAAATAGGCATGGTGGCCTACACTTGTAACCCCAGCACCTGGGAGACAAAGATGAGAGATATGTCAAGAGTTCACTTCCAGCGAGGAGCAGTCTGGGCTACATAGCAAGTTTAGGGCCAGTGGGAGCTCCTTTACCATCAGTAAAAAGGCCAATGGTGTAAGCTTTATGTAAAAGTACTTATTATCACTCTGTGTGTGTGTGTGTGTGTGTGTGTGTGTGTGTGTGTGTGTGTGTGTGTGTGTAGGTGCACCACAAGCATACAGGAGCACTCAAAGGCGACAATAGGTCATCTGATCCCCTAGAACTAGAGCTACAGATCTTCGTAAGTCACCTGGTGTAGGTGCTGGCAACCAAAGCTAGGTCCCCTGCAAGAGTGGTAAATGTTCTTAATCACTGGACCATCTCTTCAGCCCCTTTCCAAAAAAATTAACATATCATCATAATTAATATTAGTAGATTAATTAGTAGTAGATTAAATATTAGTAGATAAAACTATTCTAGATTTTCTCCATGAAACCAATCCACTGACAAACAAGCAAGCAATGCAAAAGTCTTCAGCACCAAATCAATCTACGTTTCATACTCACACTAAAGGAAAATAGATTATTATAGTTCGTGTGCACATATTTCATAATTTAGATTTTTATATTAAGTGATGTAGGCAAATATCTCAAATAAGTAAGTAAGAGGCAGATATAATGTCAAATGATTCTGAGTCACTGAGTAAAAACTAAGTGTCTTCAAACAGATTTCATTCTCAGTTTATTTTATAAAGGCAAGTTTGTGATGAGATGTTGTGACTTTTTTTACATATATATTAATAATAGGTGTCTGGTGAAGTTTTTATACTTTCAGCTTAAAAAGAAGAGAGGAATCGAGGCCTTGGACAAGGTTGCACACTTAATTTATTGCCCACATGAATTCCCTGTTACCCTCTGGGACTTAGAAGGTAGGAACTGGACGTCGATGGTAATTATTCTGGATCGAACAGCATGAAGACAGCTCAGTGTAATTCTGAACTTCAAAGAAGTGCAGCCATGTGTCACTCTGAGGAAGCATCATGAATATAACTGGAGCTGGAGCGGTTCCTCGGTGCCTGTGCAAAAGTGATCTGCATAGATAAGTGGTTTTCTTTAGACGAATGATGCAGCTACATACATGTGGACACAGTGGCTTAAAAAAAAATCACAAGTGTGTGTGAACCAAGCTGGTTTTTAAAATGTTGAATCAAAATGGCTTTTTAAAGTACACTATTAAAAGAAGTTTTAAAAATGCAAGAAATGGTGCCGAAATAGATGGTGAACTCCTTGAAATAGATTGATAGAAGAACTTTCTTTTTATTCACAAAGGCAACCCTGCTTGAATCTGACTATGGATAATTGGAAGGAGGAAAAAAACCTCTTCATCTGGAAGAACTCACGGACCTATGTGTCAAACTACAGGACCTTCTGAGTATAAAGCGAGGCCACTCTACTGAGACTTCCCCATTTGAAAGAGGCAAACGACTTCTCTTACATGCATATGAATGAGGACAGCACGTGTGTGTGCCTGGCCTGCGCAATTCTGTGAGAGCAGACATCAAAAACTGCAGCCATTTCTGAAACATTTGTAAGCAACTTTTACTGCAGCCCCTGCACTCCAACTCATGGATTAAAAGTGATGGATGCCATACAGACTAGGAGTGCAATTCATTGGTAGATCTCTGCTTAGCATGTTAAAGGCTCTAGCTTCACTCCTCAACACTGTCATCATCAGAACCAAAAAGCCTAAGAATCTAGAAAGGACTCTGCCCTACAGAATTAGAATCCAGTGAATGAGATAGGTCTCTGTCCATCCATTTCAATCCCTGAGGGTGCACGATTAAGCATGGATGGTACTCACTATGGACTTGGAAAGATTCGTATCTTATGAGAAATAACAAACTGTATTATGAAATCTTGTCTGTTTGTTTGTTTGTTTGTTTGTTTTATCTCGAGAAACAGCCAATCTCAGTGGGCTGGCTTCAGTTGCACAATGGCCCTGCCTCACACTCAGCAGGGTCATACCACCACACCTGGCTTACATGGATCTTTTTTAAACAAAACATAAATATAAATTATAGAAATCACTTTTTCTAAAGTAAAGAGAGGAACAGGATTAGAAAGCTACTCAAGTTGGGGACATTCTCCTTGATACATTCTTAGTCACAAAATACTGAAGAACTACTAAATTCAATAGTTCCCTAACTTTCATAATGTAGGGCTTTGTTATTGTTGTTTGTTTGTTATTGTTGTTTGTTTGTTTGTTTTCAATGTAAAATTTACCTTCTATCTTCACTTCTGTGTAATGAGATAACATTTTGAAATGCTGAGACTAACTTCCTTAAGCCTTTGTCTTTGTTCTTTTTTTCCAAGGCAAACTGGCATAGGCAGAATGTGTGTGTGTGTGTGTGTGTGTGTGTGTGTGTGTGTGTGTGTGTGTGTTTAGCCCCTAAATACACTCTTGAATCTTAGAGAAGAAACAGGAGGCAAAACAAGATTTTGCAGAAAGAAGCTACCTTTCCACGAAGTTACCTGCAGAAACTTTGCTTCCTTCCAAACGTGGTTATGGTGTCTACATTAACTAGCATGTATCTCTAGGAGAGCACAAGTACTCTGTAATGGATAAGTGAATGAGGAAACAAAATGCTTTCACTCTAAAACCAAATCTGGCACTGTAAGAAGTCCCACCAGTTACTATTCTAAACTCACTTTTTTTTTAAAATCATAGATAATAACTGTGGACCAGAAATATCTAAGGTCACTTCTGAATTTTATAACCCCCAAGTAGTGTGTGAAAGACAGCTGCTATGATTTGCCCTGTGAAACACACTAGGGAACTCCACTAAAGAACTTAAAATACATTTTGGAAACTAGAACAAAACAGAAGTAGGTCCTGATCTTGACTTCAAACACTTTCGCTGAGCAGAAGCAATAAGAGCTCCTTTGATGGGGCTGATTCCACAGCTAAAGTAAGGAAGCTCAAGGGGAACCTGGGTCATTTCGGTGAGCCAGAAAGGACCTACCCATAAATCATGGCTACATCAAAAGCAACAGAAGTTGGAGAGAAGTCATTCCCACTTATCAGATTTGGGAAAATGTGGACATTATTTTTTTTAATTAAAAGCAAAAGTCACAGCAATGGATTCTAATACTATCTGACTTCATATGGGCAATAACAGATGATTGAAAAAAGCAAAAACAAACTTCCTAGGCATGCAATAGACATAGAGTAAATGGCCTAGAAACCCGCGACAAGCAACCGCTACAACTAAGATCATAAACAGATACTAAAAACCTATTGGGGTCATGTTCAATGAGGAACCAAACATTTTCATAACTGGAAAATATTTGGGCACAGAAAACAAGAGCTACTATGTTAGAGATGCCTGAATGATGCCATCTTAACTAATTAGCTCACATCACCTTAAGTAATTAGCAATATCATCTTAACTAATTACCAGCCATCACTGGTGAGACAATTGATGTCAGGCATCCCCAGCCATGATAACCAGGGAGAAACAAGAAAAATCACATATGCAATATTAACTCACAAAATAGCGGTATTCTGAAGTTCATCATTAACATATAATAGGGAACACTGGACATCACAACAACACATGCTGGTAATAGCAGCAATTGAAGGTTAATACAGGGGGACCTGCAAGCCTAGACTCAGAAGATGGATCAGTGGATAAAGATATTTCTTGCACAAACTTATCAATCTGAGTTCAATCGCTGAACCATATGACAGGGTGGAAGGAAAAACTGACTCCACAGAATTGTCTTCTTGCCTCCATATGCACACTGTGGCGATGTGTGCGTATAGTTATGCACACACACATATACATACACACTCACAAGCATATGCACACACACATACAAACCACACATGCATGCACTCACATACACATAATAACAATTATAATGGCATAATAGCAATGATAATTTTTAAAGGACTTTGCAAGTTTAAGTCCATCCTGGGCTACATATCAAGATCTTGTCTCAGCCGGGTGTGGTGGCACATGCAGAAGCAGGCAGATTTCTGAGTTCGAGGCCAGCCTGGTCTACAAAGTGAGTTCCAGGACAGCCAGGGCTATACAAAGAAACCCTGTCTCAAAAAACCAAAGAGAAAGAGAGAGAGAGAGAGAGAGAGAGAGAGAGAGAGAGAGAGAGAGAGAGAGAGACCTTGTCTCAAAAAGGAAAGAAAAAGAGGTGGGAAAATAATGGGCAAGGTTCACTCCCATTAACAAATACAATCCAAAGAAGAAGTATTGTAAATGATTATGTGATGGAACAACAGAGAACAAGGAATACGAAACTAATGTTAAAAAGCACAAAGTATAATGTTAAAAAGCACAAAGTATACTCTTAGGTCCTAGATCCATTTTTTTTAATTCTACAAAGGACCTAATTACGATGTCTGTTAAAACTGGGCTGATGTTGGACAGTAGCTATGTCTCACATGTAAGAATATGGAAGCTATGCCTTCTGCTTTCAGACAAGAAAACACTGAACAAATAACTCTTCTTAGATCCTTTACAGAGTTCAGGTTGCAAGATAAGTTGTTATTTTAAAAACTGAATAAATGGGTGACTGCATAAAATTACAGGAGTAGATGGCTAAAGATGAAACTCCAGGCAGCTGAGGAAAACCAGGAGCATAAGTAGTCCTCCTCAGGAAAGAGCACCAACTGGTTGCCCAGTGCCAAATGGTCAGCCCTGAAAACATAACACAAGTAAAAGTATATGGACTAACAGGTAATATTTGGGATACACACACACAAATACAGATATACATGAAGTAACCATTGATGACAAATGATGTCATGCTGGCAGAGAAAGCATAGTGGCAGGAGCTAGAGGATGCTGGTCACATTGTATGTATAATTGAGAAGCAGAGGGCAAACAGAAAATGGTACTGGGCTATAAAACCACCCACTCCCTGCCATAAGGCTCCACCTATTAAAGATGTCAGACTTCTCAAAGCATGCCTCCAGCATGCCACCAGCTGGGGACCAAGGGTTTAAATGCATGAGTGTATGGAAACATTCCACATGCAATCCACAAGGGGCAGCCAGCAGAAAAGACAGACAGCATGCAAAGACAATTGGACAAAATAAATAGAAAGAGGAAATTGAAAAGAATGAAAAGTCAACACTAAAACCAAAAAATTGTAGCAGAAGGTGAGAGGTAGCGTTTTTCAAGTATATTACATAAAAGGTGACAACGTGAACATTGGATTTGCTTAGAAAATAGCTGCTAAAGCATCCAGAGTCTTTGTCTTCAACTTAATTTCAAATTCTTCAGAAAATCACTCCAATTATGGATAGAGAAGCAAGCAGACAAATGCTAAAAGTTGCTCTCGGAAAAGGATGTACAAGGGTTCGTGCTTCTTTTCTTATTCTCACCAATGTTGAAATTCCTTTCAAACCTTAAGAAAAGATATACTGTACAAGGTAGTATAATCTAAGTAGCAGACAGAGAGCGCAGGGGCTCCTTTAGGTAGCTGAGAAGTGTGGAGGGGAAAGAGGATGCAATGCAGGATCTCAGGGCTGAGAGGAGCTGAGAAGTTTGAAGACTCTACATGGAAATAAGGAGGGGCGGGGCTGGAGAGTCTAATCCTGAGGAATGGCCTTCACACAGCAGCAGTCGGGATGCACAGTGTGATCAGGAGATTATGAGGAGAGCCATGTGGTTAGGAAATAAATATGGAAACTTAATGAAACTGCTTGACTATGCATGAAAAATAATAAGAATAAATCACTCCTTAGGGTAACAAATTCCCAGAGCAAGAAAAAGCGGTGCCAGACGATATTCAGTCGACATGTGAGTCTATATTTATTGACTTATTTTCAAAGAAAAGCTCAGATGCTTAGCTGTATCTTAATATGTTTTTACTGTATTGTTTTTGTCTAAGGCCTGAGCTCTTGAGAGTAGAATGCGGAGTTTCTCTGGAAAACTCGAAGTGATATACACTGACAAAAGTTTATGATTGTGTATTGTTATGAAAATCAACCAGGCGTTTTATGGAAGGAAATATATCATGGAGAAAATGACGCTGAGGTGAAGCCCAAACGAAGGTCATGTCTGGCTGTGCAAACCTGTAACCCCAGCATTTGAAAGCTTTAGCAGGAGGCTGTCAACTTCCAGACCAACCAGGACTACACAGCAAGTTTTAGACAAGCCTGAGCTCCATCATTAACTAGCTCCTATTAATGAAAAATAAAAGTTAGCACAAGTGAGACCCAGATGAATCTTGATAGATAGGTCTGTGCACGTTGAACCTTACCAGCTTCGTGGTCGCCTCTGTAGGATAATTAGGACGTATGTTGCCTTCCACACATTTAGATGAGGATGGGCTAGGAAAAGGTCGTGAAAGATGGCAGAAACTCAGTGTTACTGCTGTGCATGAAATCATCATCATTGCTATGAGATCCTCTGTAAGGTAAATGCTTTCTCTGAGGGCAGAAACAGGCAAATTATCACATTAATGAGATGGATGTGAGGGGACTCTGACTGGCACCTGTCCCCCTTGGGGCAGGGCTTGCTTTGCCTGGCTGACTGTCTAGGTGGCTGTCCTCTTCCTCACTTACTGCTCCACGGGGCCTTTCTAGAAGCCACCTTCAGTCAAGACAGACAACCTTCCCCAGCACAGCAGGGTCATTCTTTTGGTGAAAGATGTACAAATAACTGTTCTCCTAGTTAAAACTACCCCCCACAAAAAAAAAACTTTCCAGGATATTAAATATCTATATGCAGAAAGATTTGAGTAAGTCATTTTCAGGATTTTGAATGAAAACTTTATTAAGAGAGACTAGGACAGCTCTCACTTGAAGGTCAATATGACAGAAACATCACCAGGGGTGCATAGGAAATAATCTGGTGATTTAAGGACTGGAACACAGTGGGGCTCTGCTTCCTGGAGCTAGTTGCTAGGTTTTGTTGCAATATAAATATCAAGTTAAATTGCTTACCAGTTTACAAGCTTAAGACTAAAAGAGAAGCATTATAAATGTTTTCATGGGCCCTGGGTTCTGTAATTCTAGAGAAAGAATTGCAGGTAGTATCTTAGCCAATTAGACAGGGATTTTCATTACATGTCACAATGCCGGGGAAAGGTGGGCATAACCATGCAGGAGAATAGCAAAGGAAAGAAACTCCTGAAAATACAAAGTGGGAAGAAGAAAAAAAAAAACACACACACCTTCAAAGCAGCAGCGCTGTGAGGGGCTCAAAGGATTTGGCTGCCTCGGCCACTAAAACATCCCTGTGCTTCAGAAGAATGGCCAGTTGCACTGACAGCCTCAAGTTATAGATAGAGATATGTAGATATATAGTATATAAATTATATAGATGTATAATCTATACATAAATGTATACTTCTATTTACAGGTTTATGTATAAATACATATTATATGTCATATAATATATAACATATATAGAAAGAGGAATATAATATAAATGTATATAAGGTATGTAGATATAAAAATAATAGATAGATAGATAGATAGATAGATATAAGATATATAGATATATATCTTATATAAGATAATATATAGATAGATCATATGAAAAGCCTTCAATTTGTCCTTACACATAATGTTATTACCCATTGCCAGCAATGAACATCCCTCCACAATCACCCCAAGCACAAGGAGTCCAAAGAAGAGGGATGGTAGAATACTCCTTCAGGCAAAACGTCTCCAAGTCAGAAGGTGGAAGAAAGGGAAAGACCCAGGTACGGGATGTAGTTATCAAACTAAGAGGCATGGTTTTAGTTCATGACCGAGAAACACTTCTCCACGGTGAATTGTCATAAGGGAGAAAGGAAGGCTGAAAGGCATCTGAACAGAAACTGCTTACAAATGCTTGAAATCCCTCGCTAATCTCCTAAACAAATTTTGAAGAATCAGTGTCTTAGCTATTTTCCACAGCTGTTCACAAAGTTCCAGCACTTACAGTGTTCTGTCAGACAAAATTGAATTAGTCATCACCTCCCAGGAGAAGTAGAGCATTTTGGGAGATATGGGTCAGACAACAACTCATGAATAAGCTGCTTAGTGCTTATTGGACTTATTTTATAGCTATGCTGAGTTGACTTGGAAGAACTATATTTGTTTGATGAGTTCTGTAGGGAAAGTGTTTATACATCCTCTAAGATGTATGTGTGTGTGTGTGTGTGTGTGTGTGTGTGTGTGTGTGTGTGTGTACGCGCACATGCACATATTTTAGATAGATGATAGATAGATAGATAGATAGATAGATAGATAGATAAATAGATAGATGATAGATAGATAGATAGATAGATAGATAGATAGATAGATAGATAGATATTGCTGATACCTAATCGTTTGAACCATAACTAGGTCATGAGGGCAGAGCACATATGAATGAAACCATATGAACAGGCGACCCCAGAAAACCTCCTTCTCCTTTCTGTTATGTGAGAGGATAAGAAGGCAGCTATCTGAGGGCCAGGAAGTAGACCCTAACCAACACTAAATTCCTCAAGGCCATCACTACCTGCTGACCATGGTTTTAAACTTGCTAGCTATGACCTTGATTTTGCTGGTCTCCGAATGGGAACAAACAAATTTCTATTATTTATATTTTGTCTATATTCTATTATGGCAACACTGTCAAACTATTAACTATTAACAAGCTATTAACATCAGATGCCACTTGAGAATCACACAAAAGAACTCATAAACCTTATGTTTGTGAACATCTGTGAGGTAATTTTCAGAGGAGACAGACATATGGGATGAGAGAAGGAGTTTGGCTTTCTATGAGGGTGAGAGTAAGGAGTAAGGAGGGTGTCTCTTAAATTAAGGTGAGCATCTTCCTGTCATCTTGAAGAAGAGGACAAAAGTTACCAGAAAGTCTCTCTCTCTCTCTCTTTCTCTCTCTCTCTCTCTCTCCCCCCCCCAATCTGAGAGACAATCTTCCTCTGTTGCCCTTGAATATTAAATTTTCAGGTTTGTCAAGAATTGGACTCAGAAATCCCCTGGGTTCTCAGCCCTCTGGTCTCAGACTGAGAGTCACACCATGAACTTCCCTGTCTGACTTATTAGCTGAACTGCAATACCCACACCCCAAGGTTATCGATGAGTAGTCTGTTATGGAACCTAGCCTCCACATGCTGAAAGTTTCTGTAATAAATCCTCTCTGGTCTCATATCTGTATCTATGCCTATGGCTCTATCCTCTTGTTTCTCTGTAGAACCATAGTTTAGACACTGATAAAAAGCTGCAGGCACTGGGATGACCATGAAGGTAAGAGGATAATGAAAGAACAAAGATCTCTCCCATTTTATTAGAGAGGAAACTTCTCTCCTGGAGTCACATAAACATTGCAATGATCTTACTCTCACCAGAACTTATTTCCAAGAACCAACAAGTGTGCCTATCCCACCCACCTTTTTTTACCACTCAGTACCATCCCTTCTTAAGGAATAATTTTATTCCCGTGTATCCTTTTCTTGTACCTACCAAGTTACTTCCCCTCTAAGTGGAGTCTTCTTAACAAGTTCCTTCTTTCTAATCTGACAGCATCCCAGTGGCTTATATCCCTTTAAACCTTTAAGCTGTTAACTACTCAAAGCCCTCTTTCTTAATTTACTAATGTGAATGTAAGGTTCTCTTGGGAGATAGAGGGAATAGATTGTTCTGACTCAAATGAGACAACCCAGTGAAAGTACGTGACAAGAGCCATTCAGTGGTGTGAATGCAGTACCAGGTCACAGTATCTCTGTTCCGATGTAATCACATTGCCAGAGGAGGTTCACATTTCCTTGAACATTGCATTAAAGAGGACCCAAATTCCAGCCACCCCAAAAAGGGAGAACTTTTTTTCAGTCTTCTTCCAAAATGTGAAAAGAGAAAAATAAAACCTCAAAAATCTCAGCTGACTAATACAGATTTATTCAATGGAAGAAGGAAAGTGATGGAGGAGAGAAAGAGGAAGAAGAATAAACATGTCTAGCTGTCATATCCCCAGGGATACGCCATGTGTCACAGATGACCCATATTCTGTAATGATTGGAATAGCTTTTTAATTGAGTGCTGACACTTGTATGTCATCAAGTGTTCGCTTGTGAAGACACTTTTAGAGCACTTTTATATACTCTCTGTACTCATCTGACAGCCAGAATTATTGAAATAGTCTTTTTTAATGAACAGACTTTTCTCTAATTGGAGCATGTCAACCCCTCACAATGGTAGCTTTAGCCTCACAGGGCTCTTAGAACATTCCAGATAAAGACAAGAGCTTTTCATCCACTTACTTTTTTTTTTCCATTTTTTTTTTATCTATGCACTATCCTTTGACAAATTGAAGACTAGAGGATAAATTTACAATTCACTTCTACTTTCAAAACTGAGAGGCTAATATTATGGTGGGTGAAGGTATTTCCCTCAGGACTTCAAGGGAGAGAGCCATGGTGTATTCCCAGATAATGAGGTCTCTAGATAAGTATAGAAGCAGACAAAATAAATGTTTCTTACATAGCATGTCTAGAAGAAATAACCAAGTCCTCCAGTTTTCCCAAAGTCCTCAGTAAAGTCCTTGAAAGTTAAGCCACTGAGAATTTTTCATGTCTAAATATTAAAATAAAGTCACAGACTTCATGAAACCCAAGGCCCTAAGGTATCTGATATGGGATATTTTGCCTATGAAGGGTTTAGTACAAATATTTTCTGAAGCATTCAAGTATCATGTCAGAAAGTTTTAAAAATCGACATTTATGTCAGGTTCTGTAAATTGGAAAGTATTTTTTCATGGTTGATGTACATAGAATAGCTATTGTGATTATTCTGCAAAGGTGGGCCACTGACTCTTAACACTAATAAGGGTAGAAAACAACTTCTAAAAACACAGTAAATTAAGAAAAAAATTTAAAAACAGAGCTGGGGATAATACTCAGTGGGCAAAGTGATCAACACTCACTCACCAACCACAAGTACTGCCACCCGGTAACCTTGGCACCATGGAGTAAGAGACAGGCCACTGCCCAAAGAATGCTGGCCAGCAGTTAGCCAATCAGGGAGCTCCAGCTTCAAGGAGAGACCTAGTCTCAAAAGAAAATAAGATTTGCGAACAGTAGAGGAAGATACCCACTATGGGCCTCTAGCCTACACACACACACACACACACACACACACACACACACACACACACACACACTGGCACAAACATGTACACATACATTTCTCACACATACGAAAAAAATGAAAAACTAAAGACAAAATATACTGGTCGAGTTCACAGTGGGGAGATAGAAAAGTAAGGTGGCTCGTGCCTTCTGAAAGAGGAGGCTTTAATACTAATGCTAAGGGGCTGGTTACAGTTCCATTAAAGTTATACAGGCTATGTCTGCCTGAAAATCATTTCCCATCTGTTGTCAGAAGAAAATAAACTAGAAGTAAACAAGTGTACTATATAAATGCTCATAGAATGTGTAATGGAGAATTTGGAAAATGGACAAAAATCCACAAGTAATTCGAGAGACTGCCAAACTATGTTAAAACAAAGACATCTCCACTTTACAAATCAAATACAAGAGGACAACTCATCTTTAGTTATACTGAAGGAATTGTCCATGATGCTGGAAAACACTCAAAACTTAATTTTAAATTAAAAGGACATTCCTAAACAGCATACATATTATAAGCGCAAGTATTCAAGTGCAGGAAAAAAAAAAAGCTTTTACCTAAAAGCTCTGAGTTCCATTTTCATGGGAAACATTGATCCAACTTCATCTGCATGATCTGGACTAGAAACATACCTTCTGCCATAAAGCCCTGTGGGAAATCAAGGAGGTTTTCTTCTCGCCAGTATGCTGAATACTAACAGTAGGAACAAAAGACCCACTGCTGAATGAGCCCCACAGAGCAGAGAAACGGTTGAATGGCACCTGGTATGATGGCTGATCATGGTTGTCTGATCTACTACATCTGGAATTAACGAAAACCCAAATTGATAGACACTCCTGAGAGGGGTTTTCTTTTCTGTATTTTTCCATTAATTTAATTGTTCAATTTACATCCATATTGCTGCCCCCTTCGAGTCCCTCCCACATCCCTGTTTACTCTAAGAGGGTGGAAGCACCTTCCTAAGTATCCGGCCCCCACTCTGGCCCATCAAGTCTTTACAGGGTTAGGCACATCCTCTCCCACTGAAGCCAGACAAGAGAGCACAAATAGGGGAACTTACTCCACAGACTGCCAACGGCTTTATGGAACAGCTCCCGCTCCAGTCGTTGGAGGAACCACATTAAGACCAAGCTGCACATGCTACGTTATGTGGGAGAGCAGCCAGGTCCAGCCCATGTATACTCTTTCATTGGTGATTCTGTTGGTCTTCCTATGCACTTCCTAGTCCCCTGGGGCCCTCAATCCTTCCCCTATCTCTTCCATGTTTGACTGTGGGTGTCTGCATCTGTTTGTGTCTGCTGCTGGGTGAAGCCTTTCAGAGGCCATTTCTGCTACTAGGTTCCTGTCTGCAAACATAACATAGTATCATGAATAGTGTCAGAAATTGGTTCTTGCTCATGGGATGGGTCTCAATTTTTGGGTCATCTTTCTCAGAAGGAGAACTAAAATAGTTACCGCAGGGGTGAGTAGAAAACTGAGTGGGAGAGAGGAGAGAAAGAGAAGCAGGTGTGGGGAGAACAGGGGAGAGAGAATGAAAATCGGCAGGGGGGAAGGCCGTCTCTAGGATGTACCAGAGACCTAGGGGGCCATCTATGTGGGTGACTCTAGCCGAAACTTCTAAGAGTGGAGGATATGGATCCTGAAGTGGTCACTTCCTGTAGCCAGGCTGGACTCCCAGTGGAGGAATAAGGACAGCAACCCACCCACAAAACCTTCAAGCCAAAATGTGTCCTGCCTATAAGATGTGCAGGGACAAACATGCAGAGACAGAAGGACTAGCCACCAATAACTGGTCCAAATAAGAATTGCTTGTTCAAGATCCCAGGGTAGAC
>LR750452.1:6439-24338 GCA_902729485.2 Mus minutoides | reverse complement strand
CTCTCCCTCTCCCTCTCCCTCTCCCTCCTCCCCTCTCTCCAGAGTACTCTAACTAATACATCTAACTTGGCAGCTAGAGAAAGTACCCCAGGAGCTAAAAGGGTCTGCAACCCTATAAGAGGAACAACAATATGAACTAACCAGAACCCCCAGAGCTTGTGTTTCCAGCTGCATATTTAGCAGAAGATGGCCTAGTCGGCCATCATTGGGAAGAGAGGCCCCTTGGTATTGCAAACTTTATATACCCTAGTACTGGGGAAGACCAGGGCCAAGAAGTGGGAGTGAGTGGGTAGGGGAGCAGGGGGGGGGGGTTATAGGGAACTTTTGGGATAGCATTTGAAATGTAAATTAAGAAGATATCTAATTTTAAAAAAGAAAAAAGAAAAAGATCTTAAGAGAGACACCTGCAGTATCCTGTTGAGATCAGCCCAAGGTGAGAAGGTCAAGGTGAGCCTCATTCTGAGATCTTCCTGTGCATGAAGGATTCTACTAAGTGCTTTGCTGTGGTACATCTGTTTCACCCTCAAAACGCCCTTGGGAGTGCAATAGTATTATTACTTCCATTTTTGAGATAATGAAGTCAAGACTCAAGCCAGCATTAGCAAGTAATTAGTACATGGCAAAGCCCACAATAGATATCTAGATCTTCCTGATTGCCCACTTTATTCATACTCCAGTGCAAATAATATAGACACTAACTACCTTGTTGCCTTCTTTTGATCCTAAGGTCTTACACCAACAGAGTCTGCCACTGCGCACTGGCTCAGACCTATTTCTCCGGTTGCTATATAGACAAATGCACAGGGGCAGCACCTAAGCACAGTGCTCTACAGATGCAAAGCATCCCACGATACATGCAATACCGTTCTCAATCTGGAAATCAGACAGAGAAAAATGTCAGTCTCCCAGACTGCTATTCCAAAACAGATCACTGCTGCTCATCGTGCTCTGCTCACCAAGCGCCTTTGAGAAGGTGACACTCACACCCTTGGCAGCCAACCCACACTTCACTGACAGCTACCAGTTCAGCTGTGTCAATTCACTTGAACCCCGCTTGCTTGCAGAGTTTCCGGCGCACATTGCTTACCAAGCCATTCTTATTTTGTATCTATGCCCAGGGAGCTCTACAAAGTGTGCATTTTAATCAGCTTGAAATAGCTAAATAAATAAATAGCTCATAGGTGATATGTAATTTACTAGAGAAGAAACAACCCTGACTTACTGCACTCACAGTCCACAGCTCGATGCAGCCAGTGATTATTTGCAGAATTCTCTGGTGCAGAAAAACTGAATCTCATTCCTTAGCCTATTCCTTAAATTTGTTAGTTGATGGATCTTTCCTCAGCTTGCCTCAAATGTTCCTGTTCATTGGCGCTCTGAGGTAAGCATATTTCACTGAAGGGCTGAACCTATGCATGGATAATGATGCATTCACCATCCCTTATATGCTCACCCAATCTCTAGAGGGAATCCAATCAAGAGTTCAGAATCATCAGCATCCTTTCCTCTCCTTCCTGCACAGAGAATGAGAAGTGAGAGATCTACGAATCATTGTCACATTGTGGTCAATCTGTCTCATGACTTTCACTTAGATCTGGGATGTTCTAATTTTGGCAGGGCCTAGGCAGAGTTAGTTGAAGTGTCTTAGAAGGAGAGAGTTAAAGTATGGCCATTGCTTGATGGAAAGACAAAAATATTTAGAAAATACTGAATAGTTTTCCATCTGAGCTCCATAGCTTTAGGGCACCTATGGACTCCTTAATTACATGGGGAAGTTTATATATGTGAATGTCCATTCTCTATTACATAGGGATTAAGAATCATTACATTACTCATAGAGTCCAGGGAAATTGCATCTATAAAATTAATGTGACTTTCACTCATGTAAATCTTAAGAAATTGCACTCGTATCCACTGTTTGCTCATTCACATCAGGCCACTTTGTTTCTTGTTTTGCACTCTACCTAATTCTCCTTCTAACTTAGTTTCTGAAACATGGTTTCACCCAGTAGCCCAGGACCATCTGAATGCCTAATTTTCTTGGCCTTGCCTCTATAAGTGCTGAGATGCTACCACACAAAACATCCCTGCTAACTTCTTGTTTTGAGCCATGTCATTGTTGCATGGAAGTGCACTTTGTCCTAAAGGGGAGGGGAGGGAAAGGAGGGAGGGAGAGGGAAAGGAAGGAGGGGTGGAGGAAAGAGGGAGGGAGGGAAAGGAAAAAAGGAGAGAAAGTCCTTAATTCAAGCATTCATTGTTAAGAATCCAATATCTAATCAAAGCCAGAGATAAGTCTAGACTTTTTCTGTAAACCTGATTGACCTACGTTTGAATGATTAATCTGTTACTGTGGGCTATCAGTCACCCATGGAAATGTCAATAGGTTTAGCATTCCTCTCTGTAATTGAATTACCTGTAAAGAAATTTTTCTTCCCTAAAATTAGAAAGTATGAAACAGCATTAGAAGAAATCATGAATTAGAAATGAATAAGAAATTATATGAAATATTCCTAGCAGTCATATTTTGAGCTCCATAGCTAATCTAGTCAATTTATTCTCAAATCCCATTAACATTTCTGGTAAAAAGCATACTCTCTATTTCCAGACTCTGGCCTGTCTCCACTCTCTCACTGCTTCTGTTTTTTTGTTGCTGTGATTGTTGTTGCCTCAGCCTCCAAAGGGTCGGTATTCCCAGCTCTGCCCCTAGAGCCTCTTTTTCACAGAGCAGAGGGTCTTTTAACCGGTGAGCTGGAATATCTCCCTCCATTGCCCCATGACCTGGCCTCTTAGAATAAAAACACAGTCCTTAAAATGGTGGGGAGCGGGCGTGGCTGCATGGACCAAAGATGGCGCCTGGCTCTATGCCAAGCCCCGTGACGTAGCTTGTTTATCCCAGTCTCAGTCATGCACAGTAAAAGCAGTGCGTGTAACTCGTTACACTCTATCAGCCAATCCTGCATGCTTCCTTGGACCTGTGCAACTATGACTGGGTGGTGTGAGGTGGCATGAGTGAATGGAAGTATAAATTGAGGGCAGCCCCAGATGAGGAGAGACCAGAGACCAGAGACCAGAGACCAGAGACCAGAGACCAGAGACCAGAGACCAGCAATAGAGAGACCAGGGTGAGTGAGTTAATGGATGATTGATGTGTGTGAGTGAACGGCTGCAGCTGTGTGAAACCTGAGAGAGAATGGAATAGAGATTAGAAGAAGAGAGAAGCAGAATAAAGCAGAAGCTGCGAAGGCAAGTTTCTCTGAACCTGCCTTGGCATCCCCATGTCGTTTCTTCCCACCGTCTCTGCTGGTCAGAGATGATATGTGGGCATGCGACAGTCCCCAAGATCTAAGTTACTAAGCTGCCAATGTTGTGTGTGGGTAACAACTGCTATAGATTCAATCAACACCCCAGACCACTCCGTTGGAGCTAACAATTGCAGTTCCTATCCTAGTTCTAGTGATTTCCTGGACCCATCACACATGTTTCTGTGTCATGGTGTTTGTATTGCACTGGACTAAAAAATTCTCCTAGATCAACCTTCACTGCTTTCTGACAAAAAAAAAAAAAAACGTCTATTCTGAGCTACCTTCGTAAATAGCTACCATATATGCACAAAGCAGTCCCTGGGGCCCCAAATGTCAAAGGCCTGTTTTCTTCCACGATTTTATCACTTAACATACCACATTAGTCTATTATATTTTCCCAATTAGAAGATAAGTTTTTGTTTATTATTCTAATCTCAATAGTCACGATATTATCAGTCATATAAAGGATTCAATACATTTTTATTGAAGTACTGATCTGTAGAGCCACAGAGGTTATGTACAGAGTAAGGGACTAGAAGGAACAGAAAGATCTATATTGTTAGAAAAAAGAAACAGAATAGATAGATATGGATGGACAGAGCGGGACTGGGGTGGGAGGATCAAGTGGGATCGGTGAGGGAAGAAGGGGTTGTGGGAGGAAATATGGAAACAGGTAAAATTGAGGGGCATTTGAAGAGTAATATGGAAACCTAATATAGTAGAAACTTCCTAAACTACACACAAATAAATGTAATTGCCAAATAATTGGGGAGACAGAGTCCCAACTGGCCATCTCTGGTCACCAAATGAACTTTCCAATACTGGGATTGGATTACTTCTAATTGAGTTTCTGGCCAAAAGAACCCTACAGTAATCCTCCTCCAAATAGCCCAGGCCATTGCCAGGACTCTCTTGGTTGCTCGCCACAAACTGACAGCAAGACCCCATTGCTAAAAACAACTACACAACTAATGGAAAGTTGAATTGGTGCCTATGGAAAGCCTTTGCCTCTCTATATGTTCCAACAACTTTGGGACAGGAAAGGCCTTGAGAGATACCAGAAGAGAAATGTAAGCATCAATCCAGCCACAAACCCCTTACCTAATGGTATAATATCTACAAGATATGCTAGGAAAATGGTGGTACAAACGTGTAGAAGTAACCAACCAGTAACTGATTTAACATAAGGCCATGAGATGGAACCCATAACCAACACTGCTTAAGTGGTCAAGAATCAGAGACTAGATAGCCTTGGGATCTAAGTCAAACAAAATAATATTGGTTTTAAAAAAGAAAAAAAAATGTGGTGATAAAATGACTCCTAATGATATTCTGATATACTCGGACAGATCGGTGCCTTGTTCAGCAATCATCAGAGAAACTTCCTCTTGCATAAGATGGAAACAAATATAGAGACCAACAACCAGTCATTACACAGAGCGAGAGACCTCGGAATGCTCAGCCCTGAATAGAATGTCTCCATCAAATCTCTCTCCTCAGAGCTAAGGAAACCCAACAGAAGAGGAGGTGGAAAGAATGTAGGAATCAGAGAGAATGAAAGACACCAAGAAATGGGAGACACCTTCTAAATCAATATGTGTAAAGCTCATATAAGCTCACAGAGACTGAGGCAGAATGCACAAGTCATGCATGGGTTTGCACCTGGTCCTTAGCATATGTTTTACAGTTTCATTTATAGTGTTTTTAAGCATTCCTGAGTGTGTGGATCAGTGGGTCTGATACTTATGCCTTCTCTAGGGCTCTTTTCCTTCTTTTGATTTGTCTTCTCCATTTTTTTATGTGATAGTTTCATTCTATCTTATTGTGGTTTATTTTGTTATGTGTAAGAATAAATGAATAAATGAATGAATGAGCATGGTAAGAAAGTCACATGTTCTCCATGGTGGAGAACATCTCTATTGGGAGCTGTAGGTAAGAAAGCCAGTGCCGTGTCTGCAAAGTGAGAGCCAATGATGCACAAAGAACTCAGGAATCTTTTGACAGCTTCATGTTATAAACATGTTCTGGTTAGGACACAAGAAAATCCTGAGACTTGGGATGCTTTTGAAGTTATCGAAATCTCAATTTCCAAACTCCTGGGACTGAATAGTGCATCAGGTCTTCGGGTTGGATAACATCAGCCTTTATGTGCCTGAGGGTTCATAAGTATTAACTGAGACAGACACTTTGAAAGATCAGACTTGCCCTCAACCTGGATGTGAAGCTCTCTCCCTGCCTTCCATGAGAATATAATATAATTAGAGAAGTATTATCTCTGTGGAAAAGGGAATAGAATTATTCATAGAAGGAGAAACAAAACCTGGAAAACAGGTGTTGGCAAAAATAAAAAGAATATTCCTGGAATCTAATAATGAAGGCACAGGCAGTAAGGCTATATAATGGAGAATTTGTTTAAATAGGATGTGCTCCTATAATTCCACATCCTAGAGCGGGCATCTACTGCCAATACTAATAACTTTTGTTTGAATTTTTACTCTAAGCTTGAGAAGAAAGAAGCAGTAACTCATCAGCTAGTCTAAAAATGCTTTAGAATATAAAAAAATGAGAACAGTAGGCTCAGAGGTGTGGTCCTTATGGTGATCCAAACATACAAAACTATCATGGTGATGCTCACATGCTGGGAGACCATGCTCACATGCTGGGAGACCATGATTTAGCTATGTCTCTGCAAGCCAGAAAGCATCCCCTTCACTAAGTCATGGGACGTGGGCATCATCAAGAAGCTGGTATGAAGGTTAGATCTAAGTAGGCTAGGATGAATGGCAGGAGATATTATTGAACTGACTTCCTAATACTGAGGAGGAGAAAAAGTGGGAGATGCCAGAGACCATGCAATAACATTTAATTACCAGAGGCCAGGTGTAGAGCTCTACAACAAACATCAAGGCTTCAAGTATCTGTAATGATACCATTGAGGGTCTCTGCAGTCTTCACATACCTACAGAGGGACAATCCATGGAAAGCAAAAGGCACTTCAATTCAAAACAACTAAGTATACAGTTTTGGTTCAAACTTCTGGAGACTGACCCCAAGTAGTTTACTTTAGACATATTTAAGTACAACACAATTTGATGAGAATGTATTCTGGTGATGATTAACTCAATCGCATGTTCACAACAAGCATACACAAATCTCTTTGAAGAACAAGGTAAGCTGAATACAAATCGGGCATGACTACATCAAAACTCTTTGTAAAGTCCATAAAAATGGGTTCTACAGATTGAAGAAAAAATAAGATAAGAATCTGGAGGAGTATCTAATGCTGGACAAGTCTCTAGACACACAAGTAGAGCAAAAGACACCAGGCTAGTAAATATGTCTGTTCTTGGCCTTCTAGGTACACAACACATATTGCATTTTTTCACTTGAAGAAACAACCCTTATTTGCTTTAGCTTTCCAGGTTCTGTAGAGCTTATCTGTGAGCATAAAGACCACTATGCCTCCTAAAAAGACCTAATAAACTAAGCTGTCTCAGGACAAGATAGTTAAGCAGACAGCAGAGACACTATTTAACATAGATAATGAAATATCTTTAATGAAAAATGTAACAGTTAGCTATGCTAATGGACAGATAACTAACTGCTCACTCCCCACTCTCCAGACTTGAGCCAATTTTAGACACAAAATCCACTGGTGCAACTGTACTTGAAGAAGGAGCCACTGTTGCTATATGAGTATACAATATGGCTTCTTCTGGTCTTCCCTCAAAGAATCTAGGTACATTGGAATAAACAATCAGACCCTGAAAAAAGAGGAATATACACACTTCTCTGATACATTTAGATACAGTGCCCAAAGTAACACTGATTCCAAACTACCATCATCCAACTACCATTATAATAATGAGGGTCTATCTATATCTTCACTTGCTACTAGCAGGAAAGAACCAGTGATTTGTAGTCCTTCCAGGTTAGAAGAGTTGCTCTCTTTTGTTGTGTCATTCTGATGACCACCAGATCAAAATGTGGCTTTTGTGAGCTTTAAGTTTTGGTATAAATGACCACTTAGGCCATGAGAATGCCAGACCTCGTAGTAACAAGTATAGCCATAAAAAAGATTCTATTCAGAGTCTCTGGAAACTCAAAAGTGGCAAATCTTGGTATATGAACATTACTCCATGTTATTGTCCACTAGCTAGCACCCACTACAGATATAACGGACACCCTGTGGGAAGAGTATCTCCTCTGCTCAATATCAGATAGCCTTTGTCCTTGAGCCACAAGCGCTACCACTATAGACCTAGGTACTCTTTCAACCAAGATTAAACTATTTATGGGCCCAAAAGCATATACTCCTTCTGCCCAAGGCTGGTCTATATAGAAACTGACAAACAGCCAATCAGACAGATGACAAAAGCTGAATCCTCAGTATGAAACCAGCCGTTACAGAGACATTTAGTAGGTTGACAGCAAGTTTATTACATCAGACTTATCCTAAGGGCATACTGAAAGGAATACATTCTACACAGATTTGCATCCCCAGCCCACAGTGCCTCACCACATGGAGGAACTTTCTTATGCATCATGAATGAGTCTGCCCAGGGCAGGACTAGCCTGGATGAAGCAGAGTTCATCATAACTCTACTTGTGTTCCCTCTATCTTTTTTCCATACTCATGTCTACAGGCTTTCATGTGGGCTTTAGTACCAGCATCAAGAACATGTAATTTCTCAGGCTCAAGTTACCCTTTGTACCCAAATCTGATAGCTTGAAACATCTTGAAATTTATATCCTCCTGGAGGAGAACAGCTCCGTGTTCTCAGGTCTCAGTAATTCTGAGTCATGACCAACAGCTTCTGGGGCTTCCCTTTAGAAATACCCCAGAGTAGTCCTCTGTGAGATCATAATTGGTACCAATACTTAGTGTACCTACTTGTCCTATTCTCCCATCTCCTTACATGGACTCATAGGCACACTCCCTACTAAATCCCTTTCACATGAATCCTTGTACCTCATACATAATGGATCTCATACCTGTACTCTCAAACCCAGCATGGTCACTCAAAATGGTAAGTACTCATTAAACGTTTGCTGCTAAATAAATGATCACTTAGACACAGCTATTGTGTTCAACAGAAACATTCCTGTTATTTGTATTGAATGATGCACAGTGTTGTGATTTGTGGGCACCAGGCAGGGTTTACTGCCCCCAATAGAATAAGAAGTACACAACCATCAATCACAAAGATTCACTTCTGAGACTTTTTGCAGGTAAAATAAGATATTGGTCTCTGGGGTACCCTACTAAATATAGTGAGTATGAAAATATAGTTTAGCTAAGAACTGCAGCTAGGTAGGGTGAAGGTAAATATAAATATAATAGTATATACCCTTGAAAAAACAGTTTCTAGAGAGGAGAATGCCCCAAATGTAAGGTAGATCAAAGGCAATTTTCACAACCTTTAACATTTATCTCTAAATCAAACTATCTCTGTAGATGGTTGTTTTATAAACTAGAAACCAAAGATGACATGCACAAAGACAGACATAGGAAATGCACATTGTTGAGTACACTCAGTCATCCTGAACAGACCCAGTCTAAGGTAACAGTTTAAGCGAGAAATGGAGTAATTCCTAAGTGCGTTTAGTTCAAGAATATGAATGCATGTTCAAAAGGTTAAAATCATGGACAGAAACACCTTGGCTTCTTCAGCTGTCTCATAAGGTTGGTGGACTTGAATGTCTCTGGGTATGCTAAGTTTTCTCCAAAAGCTTTTAGCCAAACAAAACAGGAGAGAATACTTTGTAAGTATACAAATCTGCCTCTGAAGGAGTCTGTTTTAGCAGCGAACAAACATTGTATATGTGCTTCCTGTGGTTCCAGATTGTGTAACACAACCATCAATCACAAAGATTCACTTCTGAGACTTTTTGCAGGTAAAATAAGATTAGGTCCCCAAGTCCGGACTACAGAGATGTCTCACCAGCTTTCAGTGTACAAAGTCCTCCCCTGAAGAGGAACATCATTATTCACAGTACTGGTTAGGACAGCAATCTGGCCAAGTTCTACCAACAAATACAAAACTATAGCCCAACCTCTAATTTCCTCCTGAAACAAACTAGTCAATTTCATAATTATACCTGTCCCCCTTTTCTGATTTTGAGTTCTGATTGTTTTCACTCTTAGACTTATTTTTTTAATACAGGACTCACACTTAGAAGTAGATGGTCTTCAGAAAGAAAGGCTTACATCTCTTGATAATCTGTTCCTTATATTTTTCTTTGCCTTCCTTTATTCTCTTGGCCAAGAGTTTAGCATATTCTCCTTCTCATTTTTCTTTCTGTAGAGTTTTTTCAGAGCAATATATCATCGCTTGTGTCACAGGACATGGAAATAACAATACACTAAATCTTGGGTACTTTGGTCCTGGGATTTTTACCTTCTCTAGTTAAGGGATTTCTGGCAATGTACTGATAGATATCATCTTCTATATACAGACTGAAGAGCTTTTAGATTCTGCTAGCTCTTTGGGGCCTCAACAGTAGATAAGCTTATTTGTCTTTTTTACCAAGTTGAAATCACTTGGATTGACATCCACAATGTGTCCACAAACAGACTTGTGCCAGTTGTTGTAACCTCCCCAAGCCTCAAAGCAGGGCGATTCAGACTTTGCTGCCACTGAAATGAGATCACCTGCAGTGTAGCCTTCCTACTTAGTAAGCTCTTTTGTTATGTCAACTGCTGCTGTACTTCACCAAAATCCTGCTCCCTGCTGAGATACCCTTGAGACATTCCAGAGACACATCCTGCACATTGCACGAGTAGAGTAGTCATCTTCAGGCTGGACCCAGGCCCAAAGAGTGGACTGGAGGGGGTCCTACCCTCTTTATAAGCACAGACTCCCAATAAACTTTGGGTCCTTGAACAGAGTACGTTTGTCTTGGCCTCCATATTTCTCTTGACTGTTCTCTCCCATACAGCTCCGGCCTCCCCCTCAGGAATCCGGTTAGCATAGGCCATGGGCGGCTCACACGTTGTTTCTCCAGTGTTCCTTGGTCTATAGCAAGAATGCTTCTTCCTCAGCACGAGGCACACTCTGCCATAGGTCAAGACTGCTAGGTGCATAGGTAAACCCCTTTTGTTTTCCTCATTACTGTTTCAGACTACAAAACTCTCCCATTCTTCACACAGAGCTATTTTTGTGGCTGGGTGCTTCACATAGAAAGTGCAAAGTTTGTGTTCTTCATTCACTTCAATTGTTTCTGCTAACTCAAGGCTGCGAAGAGGATACTCAGCTTCATTCTCACACAGTCAACCACCTGAGAAGTGCCATAGAAAAGATACCTCCACACTTTTATATGTTTATTTTCATATTTACACGTAACACATGTCTAATGTCAGCATAACAGTCTGTGTGCTCTTTGGATACACGTCTGTTGACATCATTCTTCAGTTAAAAAATCTTCCAGCAAATATCAACTCATGTAGAGTAATATCCAAGGCACATACTGTGATGCCAAAATTCATGGTTGACGACCCACAGCAACCAAGACAAGGTCAGAGCTGCTGCCTTCATCCACTTGCCTTAGGCCACACAGATGCCTTTTCCATCCCTTGAACTCACCAAGTATCTTCCTGGCTCTGAGCCAGTGAACTTGTTATTCCTTATTCTAGAATGTTCTGCTTCCTCCAAGAGTGATTTGTTCCCCCCCCACACTTACTTTCAGGTCTTCTTTGCCCTCATCCCTAATCCACTAGCAACATTCACCTCATTTGCTCACCATCCTTTGTAACCCAATACCACTGTGTGCTTCTCCCATTTCCCTACTAGATCCCTAATCTCCAATCTAGTACATGTGCTTATTATCTGTGCCAGCTCATTGTCTTTAGTTTCATAAAGTCAGGAGCACTATAGGTGTTTAATAATAATTGATTAAAGAAATAAGAAAAATATCACTGTCTTCATTTCAACCTGGTCTGTGCCTGCCTTCCACTTCCATCATAGCCACATGCTAAGCACCCCCCACCCCTGGCCCCTTCAGCTGAAATCTTTCATTTTCTCCACACAGTGATTTTCTGACTTCAGAACCATCAAATATTAACAATCCACCATGTCCTCAGGGAACCACCTTTTTCCTCATTTGACTACACCGCCTTGCACATAAAAGGAACCCAATTACTAGATGTTAAATGACTGAGTGTGGCAGTTTGCCAGCCTATGCTAATGAAAAGTCCCTGTCCCTCCAAGGTAGCATGCACATTTTGAGAGGTCACTTCTGGAGACCTTGCACCAATGCCTTAACACAAAAGTTATTGTTAGGAGAGGATGCTAGGCAAAGCAGGATCTGAAATCCAAGGCAAGAGGCCTAGGAGGGCCTAGTATTACCCTAAGGTCATTGTGAATAGAACTGTCTGAGTCACTTATTCAACAAAAGATATACTATTTAGCGTTTTATTTATCATGTTAATGAAGATCCTATTTGTAAGGAACAGTAATGAATAGATTCTGCCAAACAGCATAAAGTTAAAAGGCATTTGCCCTCTTGTCCTTTAATGTATAAAATCTCACCTTGACCCTGAAAAGTAATTTTAAAGACAGAGGTATGCAAACATTCGCATAGAAAGAAGGTACACAGTTTTTGCAGATATTCATGAGTCTGCTTACGTGCTTTACATTAATATGTGCAAGGGCTAATAGAAAATTAAGGGCAAGTCATACCAAGGAGAATCCCAGAGAACTCAGAAATTTCCTTAAATGCAAAGTATACACCTTATTCAAACCCAGAGACCCACTGTACAATACTATGCCTTCACTTAGTGCTGCATTACACTTAAGGATTTAAGGCAAATCTCACACTGGGTGCTCTTTCACAACAATGAAAAGAAAGCACTAATGTGGGTCTGCATATGTATACAAAGGAATTGTTAGTGTTGATTTATGCTCATTAAAAAGTCTGTGAAACCAAGAGTAAGTGCTTTTGTTATTACCAAAGCAACTTTACCAGGGAATAAAGAGCAGATTCTCAACAAATTCTGTGCTTGGTATTGTACAGGGAACTATAAATTCTGGGCTGAGAAAAATATCTAATACACAGAAAATGGGAGGAATAGGGCAAGGATAGCAGGTAACTGCTGTAGAGGGATCTTAAAACCGCTTTGACCTGAAAACATCCCCAAAACAAAACTAGTGATTTATAAACTGAAGCCTAGATATAAAAATATATGTGGGCCATCCATTTCCCACATCTTTCTGACAACAGCACTGTCTGGAGACTTTGTTGGAAGAAGGGCATAAGATGTTATGGAAACGTAGACCCAGACACTGCCAAGCCCCTTATGAGGTCAGCCTGTCTCCCTTGTTTCTTATTCTGTTTGCTCTGGAACTGTCTCCCTTGTTACTCCTACACTGTTTGCTCTGGGACAAAAGATAACTGAAAACGTGTAAAGTGTATAATTGGCTTTATTGTAGATGTGAAAAGTGACTAAAGAGAAAAATTAACAAACCAAAATGACATAAAAAATGGTGTAAGGACTGAAAACCCAGTAGGTAAAAAAAAAAAAAAAGAACTTACAAATGACACAAAAAAAGACAGAAATCAATTGGGAAAATTACAAAAAATAAATGGACAAACTATATGGTTAGCCCTGGACACATGAACGTATGAGCAAAGCTAAAGGGTTCGATAAATTGTGTGTTCATGAATTTGGGAACATGGAATATGGAGGAATCTGAAGGAGAGGGAGGGGCAGAGATGATATAGATGATGTATTTATATATGAAGTTCTCCAAAAAATAAAATGAAATCATTGAACAACTTAAACACACATACACACACACATACACAAACACACTTCAAGAAGACAGTGGTCATGTTTTCAGAGAGAAAATAACACAACTGAAAAGAGGTAGAAATTCTTATAAAATAGTTGTCAGAAGTTCTCAAGATTGGCCACCCACCTAAGGCACCATGAACCATTAGGAGTTAGGCTCCATATATGATATAGTTCTCAACCTGTAAGTCACGACACTTTGGGGGGGGGGGGGTATCACATATCAGATATTTACATTACATCTCATAACAGTATAAGATTACAGTTATGAAGTAGCAACAAATATAATTCTATGGTTAGAGATCACCACAACAGAAGGAATCTATTAAAGGGCTGCAGCCTTAGGAAGGTTGAGAATCACTAGATCATAGGATATAATAAGTCACTAGGAATCACAGTGGTTGATGTCTCTTTGTCATAGTGGAAATATGGCCTTTTCTCCTAACATATCATCAAGGTAAATACCATTGACAAGGAACTAAGCTCTGTCTTCAGGAGACATTTCAGAACTGAGGAGGAATATCAGGAGACCCTAACTGCTGTTGCTGATCTCTAAAGTGGTCATAAGACCTTAAAGCTTGAGAGTTATTCTGGATCAAGGTGAGCATGGCTATTGCTAGAGTTTCAATGCCAGACTGAGATACCATTTAGGTTGTAAGTGGTCTTTGGTGGCAGGAGACAGGGATTGATGTTGATGATACTGATGATAACAGCCTGTACTCTGCAAGATACTAACGACATCAGAAGGTTAAGTAAGCAAGTACATAAAACAGAACACAGAACTGAAACACATGACAGCCTGTAGCCTATAGTAACAGGTGATATGGTTGGCAGGAAGATTCTGCAGAAACCCTGTCCTACTTGATCAGGTGAAGGGGATGATGCGGCAGGATCTAGTTCATAAGAGATGGGACATCGTTGTTGCACAGTGTACAAAGCTTAACATGATGAATTGTGGAATGATCTATTTTTATTAGCCACTGGAGGAAATGAAAACTGAAAATGCAAGCCAGGGTAAGAATCCTACAGGAGGAATAAAAGCACCAACTGTCTATAGAAACAGGTAATGGGAGAAAAGACCTGAGCAGAAGGCCCAATGGGAAGGAAAACTTTGGCCAGTTAGGGAGGAAAACAGGAAGGCAAAGTCTCTAGCATCATGGGAAAGGGCTAGTGAAGTTTGTTTTTCATTATTACTTTTGGTTCTTTGGTTGTTTTCTTTTGGAAGCCCCTATAAAATATCCAAGTAGGAGAAAGTTCTGGATGTCCTCTATGGTCTGTAACTATCCGAAGGAGTTAAAAGATGCTTATCAAACTGGAGTGGCTTGCAGACAGTAAAGATCAAGTTGAAGATGAATATAACTAATCCAACTGTGATGGAAACTGTTCTGGTAAGAAGAGAAGAGTCTCTATCTTAAGATAGAGAACGGGATGGCAGGTAGGTTGGGTGGCTTGGGAATGAGTTGACACAAAATCATCCTTCAAAAATTTGGACTTTATTAGGCAAAAGGGCATTGCAACATGGGAGCCATGATAGGGCCTTGAGATGGGTGAGCACTAGAAAGACACAACAGGTACCATTGAAGACAGTGTAAAGGAGCCTTAAAAGGAAGCAGAGGCTCCTCTTTAAATCCTGGAATGGAGCTGCACTAAAAGGGATAGCTTAAATTAAGAATAAGAAAGATCTAGCTAGATAGCCATCAAGGACATGATGATAAAGAAGCAAGTAAAGGAGAACTTCCTGGGGGTGGGGGGAATCCCCCTCCCCCAAAGAAAGAAAAATGCCTAATTTCCACACCTTTCACATAAGCAATAGTCATCTGGGAGAGGGTAACGTAGCAGGGGAGTGCCTTCATTAGTTTGGCCTGTAGGTAAATCTATGAAAGCATATTCATGATTAGTGTTTGATATGGTAGGTGTCAGTCCACTGCAGATGGTGTCATCCCTAGGAAAGCAGTTCTGGAGCATATAAGAAAGCAACTGAGCAAAGCCATGAGGAAGTCAGTAAGCAGGACTCTTCTGCTTCACTTCTTACAGAGAGTTTCACATTGCATGATTTAGTCTGGTATAATCTACTTGACAAGAAGCATAGAGGATCTAAGTAATGAGTATGGCCATAAAGTAGGGATTGTAAAACCACGGCTTCTTAACTGTCTTGCAAAGGGTACAAAGTAAAAGTTCTCCAAAAAGTAAAATAAAATTACAAAAAGTACAAACTTTACATACTGGTGAAATAGTAGCAAGCTAGTAATAGGGCTAACCAACCACTTTTGGGATATATCTGAGGCTTTCTCCACAGGTGGGAATCTATATCTGGTACTGCAAGCTTGGTCAATAGCCTATATCTAGACATATCATAGGCCATAGTGGGGAAGCTAGTACTGTTTGGTGGTACATATGCTTTCTAAATATTAATAATTTTAGCATTCATTAAGCACTGAGAGATGACTCAGTGGCTAAGAATATGTACTCTTGCAGAAGGCCTACACCTACATAAGACAGCTTACAACAGGCCAGCTCCAGGTAATCCATGCTCTCTTCTAGACTCCATGTTTATCTGCAGTCACACATGAACAACTCTACACACACACACACACACACACACACACACACACACACACAACCCCCCACACACATATTTTAAAATAAAATCTTTATAAGCACAACTTAGTATTATTGGCTTTGCTAAGGGAAGTACCCTTTCTTAACGGTGGACAATGGTAGGTGCAGAGACTTGAGTGTGGTCAAGTGATGAGAATCAGGGATTGGAAATGGTCAGCCATAAGCAGCACGACTATATCACTCACTCCAAGGCTTGGGGAATATCACAAAAGAAAGGGTGGAAGGAGAATAAGATTGGAGGAAGGAGTGGAGAAAAGTGGCACACTCTTCCAACCAGAGCATTGTGTTACATCCTAGATCGGACACTCTGATTTCACAGCTGCGTTAACTAGAAGAGAACTTGTATCCAATTGACCTGGTGTATACCCTGCCATGCAAGAGGGCCTCCCCTCTCTTTGAGTATCTACAGTTAATGACCACTAGGTAAAGGAGAGATGTTTTCTTCAACCTCGTTGATGATGGGAAGGAAACCATGCTCTTGCAAATAACCCCTCATCCAGTGTCTTGCCCCTGCAAGGGAGGAACTAATAAAAACATAATGGGTCACATGAAACAACATGAATATAAACAAAGAACTAGCTGGGAAGTCATAGTGGATTAATAAGAGCTGGAGGGACAGAGCAGAAGTAATAGTTTTAATCTGATAAAAATAAAAATGTCATAATGAAACCATTATGTATAATTAATACATATAAATAGGATTTTAAAATGTTTATTTATAGAAAGAAAAACATTTCTCATTTGAATAATGTTAAAACGAGTAGCTACATATTATGGTCCATACATGTATTATCTGGTCTTCTGATGTTGACCCTTAGGGTTTCTTCAAAGAGAACATGTGAATTCTCAACTAGCCAGTGGATGCCTCTAAACCTTATCTTGAGCATTTTCTGGAAAACGGGATTCATTTTTGGATAGATGATCCAAGTTAGTCGTTTTCTAGAGTTTTACAGCTATTAGAAAAGTTAATAAGACCTGGTAATATAGAGGCCCGGCCCCCCAACACACAACATAGGTATGAGAAAGACATCCTGAGGCCCAGCCGCTGCTGTGTGGCCCGCCAGCAGAGGAACCACTTCAGTGTGCAAGTGTGTGCTGGAGAGATGGGAGAGAAGGAGAAGCAGAACAGTATGAGCACTGTGAGGAGAGCAGGAACTGGAGACAGGAAACTAGGCAGACTAGCCTGATGTGAGTTGCCTGCCCTGCCACCCAAGGCCATGGTGAAGCCCTAGCCCATGCTGCCTTTAAAGGTGATATCTGTGTCTGTGCCTCTGCAGAGCAGGGATCTGGGTCCATGTCTGTGCCTTATGCTACCATGAAAGGCCATGTAGACACCCCTGGTTTGACTGCCTTCTGTGACTACTGAAGTGCTTGAAGGGGCCAATCCTGCAGATCCCAAAGCTCCAGATCTCCATGACACAGGGTAATAACAGGATATCTAAAAGGATCCCAAGTGAAGACTCAGTATTGATAGTGCAGCAGAAGCCAGAAGCCACAAAACAGACCAATGACTCTTTGCAAGTGAAGATGTGAGGACAAAAGGCTATGCTATGGGACAGATTACAGCATCCATGGTGAGATTATTTGTTTGAATTCTTGTTTGTTTTGTTTTGAGGTTTTTATTTTTCATTTTCTTGGGGGCAGGTTCCAAGGGCAGAGTGAGGAGGATACATAGGGAGGGGGAGATGAGTGGGATTGAGGTACAAAATGTGAAATTCACAAAATTAATTCAATAAAATGTTTAAAAATATCTGGTAACTTTTTTAAAGTTTTAAATAGCTGTCAGTTGTTGTTAAGAGTGATGGGTTCTTATTTTCAAGTAAAGCTACTTGGGCAAAAGGGTATACTGTGATCTGGGGGGCTAGGGTGATGAATCAATTAAAAATTTTTTAATAATGTGTATTGGGATCTCTGATGAAGCAGGTCAGAATAAGAATCACAGCGAGGAAATAACAGAATTTGGTTTTAGAATATTAGTAATTATTTTATCTGTGTGTATACGTTCCTGGTGAGTATTTTTAAGAGCATGCAAATTTTTGCTTTTTTTTTTTTTTTTTTTTTTTTACTGTTAAGGTCTCTAGGAATTACAATTACAATTGGACGCTTAGAAGGAGCCATTTGGCTCTTAAAATTGTTCTTCTATGAATCATACCTTCTGCTAAGATGGGTTAGGTCTTCCTGATAT
>LR754892.1:0-16104 GCA_902729485.2 Mus minutoides | reverse complement strand
GCTAGGCAAGAGCAAGCAGACACAGAGAGCCTCCTTCTTCCACACCCTCCGCTCTCTTCTTTAGTGTACTAAGCTACCTCATCCAGAGGTTTCAGTAAAACTTCTCCTAAAGGATACAAATCTTCCCCATATAATTAATAATATAACTAAATGTCTGAGGAACCAGCCTCCGGGATATTTTAGTCAACATTTCTGAACAAATTATTTCGTTAAAAACCTTAAAAATAATGAAAAACTGAAGCTCTCACAAATGAAAACATTAAAGTTCTTATCACCTAAAATTCTGAAGTTTTTAAGTAATCAACGGTGACTAGACTTTGGGAGAGGGAATGTCCCCACACTAATACTTATAATTTTTATCTTAACTCATGTAGCCTTTATGTGACTCAGTAAAAGCTTCATCATTTCTTGTATCTCAATTAGTACACTGAAAACACTCAAAACAGATCAGTGTTATTAGACGTAACCATGCCTTTGTCAAAGATTCCCACTCTATTCAATACTCTGCTGATGACAGGTCAGAGTTTTGCTGGGAATAGTGTCTAGTGAGAAGGATAACACAACAAATATAAAATTTCAAAGGCTGTGGAACTTTCTGGAAAATTGCTCCCAAATTATCCTTGTATCAGTAGTCTCCACAAGCCTTTCCTGTTCTGCCCCAAAAACAACAAAAAAAGGCCAGGACAAGCATTTATAGAACAAAGCTTGAGAAAGATCCTAGAGAAATGCACTCATACGCACTACTATAGTAGCAGGAGACCACCCGTGTCCAGAATAACATCCTACAATCCTAATACCTATAAACTGAGAGACCATGATAGGAAGAGTGTCAGCACTCATGAGCAGAGGCCTGGGAGGCAGGGCGAGGCTCTAAGACAGGGCGGAGCTGTGAGACAGGGCGGGGCTGTGAGACAGGGCGGGGCTGTGAGACAGGGCGGGGCTGTGAGACAGGGCGGGGCTGTGAGACAGGGCGGGCGGGCAGGCGGGTCGGGGTGGGTGCTGCCCAGTGTGCACAAGGCCCTGCAGATACTCTCCACTGGGCAGGAGGCACGTGCTGCCACGCTCTACCCACACAGCCCAAGTGACAAAAAGGAACCCACAAGTTATCTTCTGATACCCACAGGCATACAGTGGCTTATATGCCCATGTGCTCACATACATAGATCTAATTTTAAAAAGTGTTTTAAAGGAGGTATATATATATATATATATATATATATATATGCATGCAGGTAAATAAACTAATCTGGAAGGTATTAGTGGAAAAAATAGGAAATGCAGAGATATGGAACAGGAGCTGGAGAGAAGGCTTGGTGATGAAGAGCACTGGCTACTTACTCTTCCAGAAGACCCAGCTTTGATTCCCAGCTCCTATGTGGCAACTCACAACTATAACTCCAGTTCTAGAGAATCTGATACCCTCACATACAGATATACATGCAGGTAAAACACCAATGCACATTAAAAAAAAAAAAAAAAAAGGAAAGGAAAGGAGAGATTGAACATGCAGATTCCAGATTCCCACCTTAACTAAGCATATTCACTACCTGTATATACTCACTACCTGTATACAGTTTAAAGAAGAGTAAAAAGAGAAGACCCTAAAAGTACTAAGGATACTGCAGTAAAGAGCTATGAAAAGCAACAGGAGAGGCAAGCATAAAGAAGGCTCCATCCCCATCCTCCCAAATCCTTATCCTGTTTTTTCTATGAGAACAATGAAAGTAAAAAGAATCTAAAACTCAAATCACAGTTGACTTTTGGCACTGAACACTGGCAGCCCATGTGTGGTGCACTGCAGCGGTGGTGTCGCAGCCGGGGCTGACCTGCATCTATGGCTTGCATCAGGCATTCGTATGTAGTCTGAACAAGCTTCCGTGCTCCTTCATCCACATCGCCAACGAAAAAGGTCTCATTTAGATCCCCATGGTAACCATTTCGATAAAGAGTGATGTCCACTGGAGGAGGAAAAGGCAGAGATAAAGCCCACGTCCATTTACATCTTAAGTCAAGCATAACATCCTCATGCAACCGAATGAACATGGTGTCATCTACAGTCTCAACTTCACCAGTGACAGGAGAGTCTCAGCTGAACTAACTGTAGAGAGCAGGAACATGGCCTGCCGCACAGGGCAGACGAAGTCCTCTGAGGCCGAGACTACTACACAGAAGACAGCTGTGCAGAGAAATCACCTAGTTAGTGACATTGAACCGATGAGTCCACTAAGCTCTGAAACAGAAAAGTTTCACTTATCTTCAGCTCGCTCTTCCTCCACCTGGGACACAAGAGCAAAGTTTAAACACCCTGGGGCTGGAGAGATGGCTCAGTGGGTTAAGAGCACTAACTGCTCTTCTAGAGGTTCTGAGTTCAAGTCCCAGGAACCACAAGGTGGCTCACAACCATCTGTAATGGGATCCCATGTCCCTCTTCTGGTGCATCTGAAGACAGCTACAGTGTACTCATATACGTAAAATAAATAAATTAAAAAAACAAAACAACTATTTGTCTTTCATCCATCTGTAAGTATTCATCCATCTTCATCCCAGGCTTAAAAGAAAGATACCATCTCTATCTAGAGAGCACACTAAATAAGTATCTTTACATTACAAAATCCAGGCAACATGAAACACTGCAGAGTAGACGATTCATTCCTGCAATATGCCATATGCCCTACACAGAACACATAAGACTGAGGTTTAGCCAGGTGTGGTGCGCATGCCTTTAACCCCATGCTGGGGAGATGGGGTCACGAGGATCTCTCTGAGTTCAAGGCCAGTGAGACTACATAGTCAGACCCTGCTACAAATAAGAAAGAGAGAGAGAAAAAGACAGAAGAAAGGAGGGAGGGGCTGGGCAGTGGTGGCACACACCTTTAATCCTAGCACTTGGGAGGCAGAGGCAGGCAGATTTCTGAGTTCGAGGCCAGCCTGGTCTACAGAGTGAGTTCCAGGACAGCCAGGGCTACACAGAGAAACCCTGTCTCGAAAACAAAAAAAGAAACAAATAAAAAAGCCAACCAAACAAACAAACAAAAAAACAAAGGGAGGGGGGAAGGGAGGGAGAGAGGGAGGGAGGAGGGAGAGAGGGAGGGAGGGAGGGAGATTAATTTATATAAAACTCAAGGCTGAACTCAAAAACTTATAAAATGTTTATAAATAAGAACCCTAAATAAGTCAATAACAACTATAATAAAGACAGTATTATATTTAATCCAATCTGTGCATTTGGATTTTTGTTTAATCTATCCAATCTGTGCATTTGGATTTTTGCTTATTTGGATCCTAGAAACACTAGTTCATTAATAATAAAAATGTCATGTAGAAGCTCCACAGAGAACATGCTTTCAGAGAAAGAGTGAGGCCCTGAGTTCCTGCCCCAGCATCCATGTAAATAAAGCCAGGTGTGGAACACATGCCTGGGACCCCCAGCCCTAGGGGAGCACCACCCAAAGAGGATTCTGGGGGTGCACAGGCCAGCAATCTACTTAAGCTCCAGGTTAAGTGAGAGCGCCCTCAAAAAAATGTATGGAGAGTGGGAGGAAAACACCCAACATTAACCTCTGGTATGCACATTAAGTATGTACAGGTGAATACATACAAGAATACAGTCATATGCATGCAAGCTTTACATTAGAAACATTTCAACATATAAGTTGAATTATATACATATATACATTATACACCATGTAGTATACAACTACATCTAGGGAAGCCTACCATTTTTAAATTTTTTTTGGTTGATAATTTCATACATGAATATAATGTTTTGATTAAATCGGTGCTCTATTCCTTCCTCTCTTCCATTCCCAGTGCTGTGCTAGTTTTAAACACAGAGTCCTCTTAATGCCACTGTACATGCATGGGTGAAGGACCATCTCCTGGAGTATGAGTAGCATCTCAAGGACCACATTCCTGCCTCTCCCTCCCTCAGAAGCCAGGGATGCTCCTCAGCTAAGGTGGACCATCCTGAGCCCTGCCCTCGCCCCGTTGCTGGAATTTTGGCTGACTTGATTTTGTAAAGGTTTGTATGGTCACAGGTGCTATGAACTCATGTTCCTGTCACATCCAGTCAAAGCTGATTCACTGCATAAGTCTACAACCTCTGACTCTCGGGAGCTTTCTGCCCCTTCTTCTGAAAGGATCCCTAAGCCTGGGCAAGGGTGGGGTGAGGGGATGATGGTATGATATAGATATCCCATTTAAAGCTAAGCACATCAGTCTCATATTTCTCTGCACGTTGGCTAGTTATGAGTCTCTACATTAATCCCCACCTACTACAAAAAGAAGCATCCCTGATGAGAGGTGAGAGCTGGACTAATCTGTGGTGGAAAGATAATAACCTACCATACCATTTGCTACTTACTGTCCCTTTAGCACAATGGTATTATCAGGCTCTCCCCTGTGGCCTGACTTGGGCAGGCATGGCTTTTTGACCCCGGAACAGTATCATCCATGAGTTTCTTAAATCACGTCAAGGTGGCGGTTACTCCTATAACCTCTGCATTACTACTGCAGCAGAGCACATCCCTGCTCAAGAGAGTTGGTCCTGTAGCTCGTGAGCTTTGCTGCTGAGTAGGACTGTTCATTACTTTTCTCTAGGGGAGAGTCCTTCACTGACACACTCAATCCCAAAGGGAAATGTTAGCGTGGTTCCTCTGCACAGGCAGTGTTTCCAAGACAGCAGAGTACAGGACTCCAAAGCCACTCCATTTTTAAAAGGCACTGCTCCGGGAGTTTTTCCCTTTACTTAAGGTCTTTATGAATTACAACTAAGGGTCTCCCCAAAATCGCTCCTGAAAACCTACCCTGATCTCTTCATAATCATTAGTAAATGTTGGTAAAAGAAAAATGTAAAATAGGATGTGAAGAAATACAGGTTGTATATACTACATATATGCTGAAGGCAACACACAAATACAATCATTAAAATTAGGTCTCCTATGCCGGCCGTGGTGTTGGCTATCTTTAATTCCAGCACTTGGTGGGGCAGAAGCAGGCAGATCTCTGTTCTGTGAGTTCAAGGCCAACCTGGTCTACAAAGTCAGTTCCAGGACAGACAGACCCTGTCTCAGATGACTGACAGATAGATAAGTAATTAGGTAGGTAAGTAGGTAGACAGACAGACAGGAATAAGTAAATAAATTAAAAAGTAAATAAATACAATAAGTAAGAAAGAGAGAAAGGAAGGAAGGAAAGAAGGAAGGAAAGAGGAAGGGAAGGAAGGAGGGAGGGAAAAAAGGAAAGGAAAAAGAAAAAAGGAATAGGAAAAGAAGAGTTCCTTCAATTTTGAGCAACACTTGAGTTTTAAATAGAAAAAATTCAAGTCAAGAAAACAGCAACCACTTAACAGACTTCTGGAACATGGGGTTTTTTTTTTTTGGTGACAATGGCAAATGTTACACACATTTCTTACCATTAACAATATCACCTTCTTGTAAAGGCCGTCTGTCTGGAATCCCATGGCAGATGACTTCATTCACTGAGGTACAACAAGACTTTGGAAAGTTATAGTAATTCAGGGGAGAAGGATAGCAATTTCTTGCAATGCATGCCTGTAGTAGATGAAAATACAGAGAAAATAATTTGGAATCTACAAAAGGAAAAATTATGTATGCAATGAATCAGATCAAAATCTAAAGAATTTTGTGATAGATGCTGCTATAACGATCTGATACTATATCTTACTTGAGAGTATTGATAGGTGTATAGTTATAAGTATGTGTGTGCATGTGTTTGTACATGAATTGAACACACACATACACCATGTTGCTGCCCCAGGCTTTCTTTAGATCTTACAGGCCAAGAAACTGGGGCTATAGGCATATAATGAGAGCCTGCCTAACTGGCAGCCAGTATCTTTTTCAGTGTCTGGTAGGCTTTATGCCAATTAAATACACTGTATGCAAACCAGTCTACTGGTTTTCATGCAAAAGACAATCAAATTGACATAATACAAATATATACAAATGTCATATGAAGATTCAACTCTAACTTAGCTTCTACTTGTGAAACATTTTAAGAAAAAAAATAACACATTCTAACAGGCACTTTCAACAGCCTCTTATATTAAGGCCACTACATCCACACAAAGAGAAAATGAGTATGTATGTAATTAAGAAATGGCAAAGTACCCACTGCAACTTCTGCTATTGCTACATCCCATGGACTTAGGAAACAGCTGTTTGAGTCTTCCCACAGCAGCCATCAGTGTGCTCAAGTTCTGTGTCCTACTGTGGTGTTCAGTCTAGGAACATTCTAACACTTAGCTGTACAAAATACTAATTGTGCAATAGTCCATCATTCTACTAGCAATTCCACTACTTCTAGAAATCTTTAAGTAGTTAGTCTACTTAAAGTTCTACCTTAAGTCTACCTGAAGTTCCCTCAGGTAGAAAATACTCTCACCAAAAGCAACTGCAGCCCTCCGGTGCTTCCCTGATGTGGGTGTACTTCTGCAGTTATCGTATCACAGATTCCGTCCTCTGTAAGTCACATGACCTTAGATAATTATAAAGTGGAGGTGACAGTAGCACCTACTTCCAGAGGATGCTGGAGACATCAAATGACTAAATGTGAGGGTACCTGACCCACACACCGAGTGCTCAAAATGCCAACTTGTGAGATATATATATAATCAAAATCAAATCAAAATCCACCTCAGGCCAGCGTAACAGCTGATTCAGGAGGTAGAGGACTTTCAAGCAGCCTGACAGCCTGAGTTCCATCCTCAGGATCCCATGTAGGGCAGAACTATCTTGAGTTTTTCTGACCTACCCTACACATATCCAACTCCCACCCACACAAACCAAACAATGTAATAAATTCCAAACTGTCAAAAAAAAAAAAAGACCTCCAGCAACATTTTCAATTTTTAGAATGCTTTTAGAAGCGCAAGACATATGGTTAAATTCTTTCAGGAAAGCTGTCCCCATTTACAATACAATCATCATCAAAGTAACATGGAATGTCAGTTTAGTTTCATCCTGACTTCACACATAACAGATGGATAAAGATATCTTTAGAACCTAATGTTTAAACTACTTAACACTTTTCTATGAACTTAGACATAGGATGGATGCACTAGTCCACATCTTAAAGACTCTAATCTTTAAGACAAAAAAAAAAAATCTGTCATATATACAAATATTTATCTGATCTATTTATTGCCTTGTTAGTAAGATTTTTTTGCTTTTAAGATATCTATGTTGGTTTGAATAAGCCTTATAGGCTTATTTGAATGCGTAGTCACCAGAGTTGGAATTCTGGAAGATGAGGTCTGGCCTTGTTGGAGGAAGTGTGTCATTGAGGGTGGGCTCCCCCCACCCCATACTATCTCTATCTCTCTCCCTCTTCCTTACCCTCATCATCATGATAATGGACTAACCCTCTACAACTGTAAGCATGGCCAGATTCAATGCTTGCTTTGTAACAGCTGCTGTGGTCATGACACCTCTTCACAGCCAAGAGAGCACTGACTCAGACTGGGTCCTTCTATCTCATCTGTTCATTGCCTTGTTTCTGTGTGTATGAAAAGAATATTGATTTCCAGTCTAGTTTCTGCAGCTTATTTTGTATTTCAGAACACCTGGCATAGTAGTATAGTTTGTTGGAAACACTGGTTAATCAATTCTACAAAAGCTGAATTAAAAGGCTGGAGTTTCAAAATAAGCTATCTTAAGCGTCTTCTCAGATCTCAGCATCTCAGACACCGTCCTGCCTAAGTCCTCTGTGGAGGACTTGACACCTCAACTCCTGGCTGGCTATCACAATCTACAGACACTCCAGTCCTTGCCCAGTACAATGTTTGCACAGAAGCCACACACATCCTCCCATATAGTTTAAACCATCACTGTGATCACTTAACTTACACTAAGTACTCCCAATTAGCTAACAGTATCAAGGAATAACGAATACAAACATGTCCATACAAACTTAAGAGTTATTTTTTTCCCAAAGATTTTCAATTGCAATTGTCAGAATGTACTTACCAATATAAAACCTATAGAAATGCTATCCATATTTGAAACAATGCAAAAACAAGCTTTTAAATTAGTTTAGAAGTTATTTGGGGCATTATAAAATGAAGTTTAAATAATCTAATACTTACTAAGTGTACAGCATGGTCGATCTCTTCAGTAGTTACGCCCGCTTTAATCATCCCAGCAGCAATGTCCAAAACTTCTCTGGCAAGCTGGAGAGGAAAACTAAGTACACTCAAGATGGAATCAAACAGAACCTTACACTGTACTGTCTTTGATTTTGTAAAAAAATCAATCAAATGAGATCGTCTGATATCATTTTGTATGCAATATTAAATGTTAGAAATATATAAATGTAAAAACAAATTTATATAAAAGTTGGGATAAACAGACTTCCTAATAAATAAACTTATGAAGATGTATATCTTAAATCAGGTAAGCAATTGACTGACGAAGGTCTAATCTGACATTTCTAAACTGGGGAGCATGAAGGGAAACAATGATTTCCTCAGAAAAATCAAGGCAATTGAAAAAATATGAAATTCTCCAAATAATTAGCATTAAATCACTTTTCAAATACTACACAAAAGCCCCAAGTCAACATCTAAGGCTTTTCTTCTTTAGAAAAAATATATACACGTGATTCCAGCTACCTAGCCCAGCCACCCCTCCAGACTCCAACACAGTATCTCCTAAGACTTTAGTCTAACCTGTGGGAGCCTTGCACTCTGTCCTGTGCTATAACATTTGTAAATACAGAATGACAGGTATCATAAAAAGTTCACTCTTTAAAAATAACGCTGCAAAAAGAAAAACAAAAAAGCCAGGAGTCACAGTGGTGCTGGCCTTTGATCCCAGCACTCAGGAGGCAGAGGTAGGTTAGATCTGAGTTCAAGGCCAGCCTGGGCTGCACAGTTCCAAGATAGCTGGGGCTACAGAGAGACCCTTCAAAATACAAGCAAATAAAATAATAGAAATAATAATAATAATAATAATAATAATAATAGTTATGCTGCCAGCTCGAGGGCAGAGTAAAGCCATGCTCATCCTTCAATCTTTTCAGTTCAGTAAATGTTTATGCAAACAAATACCAAGTTGATCAAAGAAAATGACTACAGATGACCTGCTGTTAAGTTTTATTTTAAAATAGATTATTTAAATATAAAAAGATGTTTTGAAAGTAAGGAGGGATGGGCTGTAAGAGTTTAAAATGTGAACAAATCACAGACTCCCCGTCTGTGCTCTTAACCCTGTCCTACCCATGAGGAAAAGGTAACTCTTACCCTACACACGAGTCGCATCCCTTCTATATCTTCAGATGAGAGTAACTTAATCTGAGAAGTACCTTTAAGAGCCTGTTCCGATTCAGACATTCCTGGAAGGGAAAATGAATGACACCACAACACACAGAAGAGAACAAGTCAGCAGCACATTATTCAATGACGGGGGTAACAGCTGGCTCTCCTAATCATTCAATGACGGTGGTAATGCATAGTACTAGTTTACATGGGGGGCTGCGGGCATGGTAGTTTATTTTCTTAATATTTTCAACATAAAAGGGAAAGAAAAGAAATTATAAAGAAAAAAATGTCTAAAAGTTCCTCTAGGAATCACTGACTGTTTACAGAGTACTTACTACCCGCAGGCAGTACACTGCTGGACTCACTAACTAACGCGTTCCCGTTCTTTCGACAAGCACAGCACAGGGACACTGCTGGGACACTGCTTTCACGATGCCTTCACATACCAACAACTAATCAACTATAGTGATGCTGGAAAACTAGAACCAGTCAATGCCACTCAAACTACTCAAAAGTCTAACGATTTTTTTCTTTTCTTTTTTCTTTTTCTTTTAGTTTCATGTGCACAGATATTCTACATGCATGCCTTGTGGCCTTGAAGGCCAGAAGAGGGCATCTGGTCCCTTGGAACTTAGAGGAGGTTATGAGCTATCACAGGGATGCTAGAAATTGAACCTGGGTCCTCTATATGAGCAGCAGTGCTCTTTTTTTTTTCCCTTTTTTTTTTATTAGATATTTTCTTAATTTACATTTCAAATGCTATCCCGAAAGTTCCCTCCCCCTCCCCCCACTCAGCTCCCCTGCCCACCCACTCCCACTTCTTGGCTCTGGCATTCCCCTGTATTGAGGCATATAAAGTTTGCAATACCAATGGAGCAGTGCTCTTTTAATCACTGAACCATCTCTCCAACCTAGCTTATTATGACTTTTAGAAGGCTGTAACTCACATTTGAAAAGTGAAAAAGGAATAGAAAGTATCAGATTCTATATTATACAGCCCCAGGTAAATACTGCTGTGAAATATCTGATTATGGTTCTTATGCACAGAGATCATGTCATAAAACCATTTCACTCGGGCTATAATAAAAGTTTGGGAGATACTGCCCAAATAATCTTCATTAATAAAATTAGTCTAGGGCTGGTGAGATGGCTCAACAGGTAAGAGCACCCGACTGCTCTTCCAAAGGTGATAAGTTCAAATCCCAGCATCTACATGGTGGCTCACAACCATCCGTAACGAGATCTGGTGCCCTCTTCTGGAGTATCTGAAGACAGCTACAGTGTACTTACATATAATAAATAAAATAAATCTTTAAAAAAATAAAATAAAATAAAATAAAATTAGTCTAAACTAAGCTTTATATAAACTTAAAAGAAACAGTCAACACAGCAACTATTTCAAAATCTTGGTGTGGAGGGGTATGTAACAAATCAATCCTGTTTGCATTCTCTGAAATAAAAAATGTGCAAACAAATGTTTCTGCAGTTTTCTCTCTGTGTGCCACCCGTGTGTGCTGGCGCGTGCAGGCCAGGGAGAAGACTGCATCCCTGAAACAGGAACCAATCAGCTAGCTCCCAGCCCCCAGTTCACATCACAAGATAGGGCTATTAATTCAATATTAGAAAATGAATGACTTATCCAGAATGATAATCCTCATAACATGGACAGCTACCACCTTAAAGTATAAATGTCAAATCAAGATGAACATCATAGAATGATTATTATGTGGCACAATGCTATTCTGGCTATACTAGAAAGGAAAAAAAAAACATAAAACTTAAAGGAAAAGATAAAAGCTTCATCGATTTCAGATATTACATAGCCCAAGAAGAAAAAAAGCATCTGGTATATGGATGAAAAGAATCATTTTTCAAGTTAGCAGTTAAGATGTCAAAATCAGTAACTTTACCAAAATACAAACAAGCTAAAACCCACTAAAATACCCAGAACAAATATAAAAATAAGAGCTTCAAAAAGGAACTCTGAAAATGCCACTGTAATACACAAAAGGTTAATAAAACAGAAAGCATACCCTATTCTTGACCAAAACACAAGATATCAATTCTTCCAAAATTAATCTATATTATTAATTAAAAATGCCAACAAGATATTTTTAGAAATCAAGACAAGCTTATTATAAACTTAATACAGTTAAAAGAAACATACAATACTCAGGAAAATTCTGAAAAAAGGCAAAGATGACAGGAACAAGGCATGTACATATGAACACATTTCTAACAGCCAAGTTTGGCCATGGCACATAATTAGTCAAACACCAACCAAAGATGTATAAGAATTAAATACAATAATACAAGGTACATTTATCTTATTATACACACAAATGCTGAAAACATGTCATTATATAATGACAAAATAGTGTTCAGCTGAGGAGAAAACATTTCTATCATATATATCATTGTTAATGTATAATGAATATTTTAGAAATTGGGAGATCTAGTAGTCTAATGGAAAAAGAAGATACAAATATGAACAGACACTCAAAAGGATAGGAAATATGACTTTTAATACATGAAAAGATGTTAAACCTTATAATCAAAGATTATAAAAATATATATATAATGCTTCAACTTTCAGGTTTATAAAGACCAGACAAGCTTGACAGCAAACAATGTGAAGACAAAGGGAGAGAAGCCAATTTTCCTGTTTGCTTTTCTCAACTGGACCACTGACAAAGTGTGTGTCACCCTCGCACAGGGATCGTGCTGGTCTTCACAGAATCATTTCAATTTTAGTATATGTTCTATCAGAGAAGTGTGCTCACGTTTTTAATGAGAGTAATAACTGGCAAAATCTCTGAAATTTTTAGAATCTCAAAATAAAAAATAGAATAAAATAGGATAATAGAAAATAGGAAAATTGAAGCTACAATCAAATTCACAGAAGCAAAACCCTGCAAATAATCTAATCTAACCACTCATTAGTAGGGGCCTAGTTGATAATTATGATACACCCACACAATGAAATTAAAATTACAGAACCAAAGAACTTACATGAGTTCATATGGAATACATCCAAGGCAATAGATTCACAATAAAAGAAAACTAGACTGTAAAAGGTATATGTGGTGTGTTCACTCTGCATATAACTCTGCATATAACTGTGTATTCACAGTATCTAAGGCGTGCTCTTAAAGCAGCTACCTCTACGGAGCAGGCCTTCCTAATGCAGAGCACTATTCTATTACAGATATATATATGTGTGTATATATATATATATATATGCTATTACTATAATCAAAAGAGAATAATAAAATTACAAATGTCCACATTATTCTATCATTCCTACTGCTTTTTTCTTATATTTATCTACAATGAATTTAACAAAATTTTGAGATTACATATAGAAATATAATACCATGGCTCAGAGAGTCTAAAGAGCCAGGCAGCTCACTAAACTTATACACAGGCACACTAGGTGCACACGGTGACACAGACATGTAATCCCACACTTAAGAGGCTGAGACACAAGGAGACTACATGTGAGGCCAGCCTGGGCGAGGTAGTAAGATCATGTCTCAAGACCAAAAATTTGTAAATATTTTAAATTTTAAAATAAACAAATAAATCAAGTCAAACTGCTGATATTCAACCATTTCTCATTTTTGACATGCAAAATCAGTTAGCCCCTAGTTCAACCTAAATACTGTACAAGTCCAAAGGTCAGAGACTAAGTCCACTGACCCGGGTAGCAAATTACTCATCTTCTCTGCATGTCTCACTAATATTATCTATAAAATAGAGAAGACAACAGAACCTACCTCAGAAATGTTGAAAGTATTAAATGGAGTAACACGTGCAAAGAACTTAGCACAGTGCCTGACACATAGTTAAGCAAAAATAAATATCAGTTACGATTAAGGAATTCTCACCATCATGCTCACCACAGCTACTGTTACACCACCATTACTAGTCTCTCGTACTGCCACAGCCCAAAGCTCTTTAGTACAGCATTCACTCAGGCCTTCATAATCTACTTTTGCCTTAATTTAGCTAAGAGAAAAAAAAAAAATCTAAACCTTCCCCTCCCATCTGGCAGCTCATTTAACACAAAATATAGTATTTTTTAATGTAGTCTTTAATAGCCACATAAACACTGTTTTCAGAACTGGATATATTCCTAGTGAGGAAAAAATCTTTACCTTAAATGTTCTAATGTAGCTTTTAAAAAAGAGACAATGTTTACATTCTGTGTCCAGCCCTGAAAACTCTGTACAAGAGCAGCACTCCTGGCCATGATAATCAAGCCCACAGACTGCACACTGTGGAGATGACCCAAGCAGGACTTACCTAAGGGATGGTCAGCATAGTCCGGCCTCTGAATGTAACTGGGCACGGGCCGTGTTGGCATCTAAAAACAATAGTGAAATAAGTTCAACACCTCTTAACTAGTAACGAAAAGACAACTGAAGAGCTCCAGGCAAAGCTTTCCAGTGTTAGTTTTGGCTGACATGTTAGGATCCTCACTGAGAGAAAGTTTATCTTTTCGCCTCAGCGGCACATATGTTTGAGAAAGGAGAATGGTCCAGGCTGTCCACGCTTTAAGATTAGACCTGAGGCTGGAGAGACAGACAGTGTCTAAGGGTCAGCTCTTCCAGAGGACCTAAGGTCAATTCCCAGCATGCTCATCAGGTGGCTTACAACCACCCAGAACTCCAACTCCAGAGAGACAGACCTGACACCTCTGGGCTCTCCTGATACACAAACTCATGTGCTCATACCCGCACAGAGGTATAAGCACATATTAATTTAAGTATTATAAAAGCAGTAAATCTTAAAAAAAAAAAATTAGGAATCAGCAGCAGGGACCCTGTTGCTCCAAACTAGCAAGCTGGTAACAGTAAGAAAGCGGTATCTCAGAGTAAACATTCCTAGAGGGAGAATACCAAACTTCCTTGTATCTGGTAGTTTTCCAGATTTTATACTAAAGACATATTTGTTTTGGGGTTTTTTTTTAAGGTACCAATCAAATATGCAAGGATAGCAAATTTCAACAAGTGACTTCTCACATTAAACCTCTTCCGTCCAGAGGATGCAGCTGCGCATGCCTTGGGGGGCAGCGGCAGGTGAGTTTGTGGCCAGCCTGGTCTACACATAGTGAGTTCTAGAACTGCCAGGGCTATGTGCAGAGACCTTGGCTCCAAGCAACAAATCGCTCTTGAGTCCTAGGAAGAAACCAATCTTGTACTGAAGTGAAAGCTTCATGTGCTGGCTAGCTTTCCCACTTCTGGAAAAGGCGAGGCAGGGAAAGTAACCAACACCCTCCCCCACTATGAACCCTTCCAGCTAGAGCAATGAGCAGCGTCACTCCAGGCACCTAGTTCAAAAGTGGCACGAATGCTTTGGGAGTAAAGAGTATTTATCATTGGTTTTAAGGTTTTCCCCAATCAGGCAGAGGTTGTGGTCATCTGCAGCAAGACAGCATTGACTGTACATGAGAGGCCTGTTGCACACAAGCCCTGACAACAGCTGTGAGCGCATGCATACAACGTGTGCAAGCTCAAACCAGCCAAAACAGCAGTATGGCTGGAGGAGGCCTCATGAAGTCCCAGCCCTGGCAGAGGAGCTCTAGGTACCCGATGTCTGTATGAATGAGTCCCTGACAATGTGCCAGTGCTCTAGTGAGCGGCCCACCCATGTCATGCTGGCAGCATTAAGTGGACTCAGTCGGTTTTTTAAAGTTCATGAAGTTGTGAGGGAAATGTAGTAGAGAAACAATGGAGGAGTTAGAGCTGAGCCTGATCAAACCACATTGTATTTATGCATGAAATTCTTAAACAACTAAAAAGAACTTTTGAGTCCTACTGAAAGGGATAGGAGTGGTACCTAAGCCATTATAATTAGGTTATGATGGGTCATATTAAAAAATTGTAGAAAAGCAATAGCAGCCAGGCGTGGTGGTGTACGCCTTTAATCCCAGCACTCGGAAGGCAGAGGCAGGCGGATTTCTGAGTTCGAGGCCAGCCTGGTCTACAGAGTGAGTTCCAGAACAGCCAAGGCTACACAGAGAAACCCTGTCTCGAAAAACTAGAAAAGCAATAGCATACATCATCCTTCTATAAAATTAATAAAGTTTTAGTCCTTACATCTAAAAATGTTCCACTTCTTCTACAACTGCCAACCGTCCCTGCTAGCTCCTAAATGATACGGCCCGAGAGCTCAAATGTACATTTCTTTCTGAAAGCAACCCTGTTCATGATTCACTACTGGAATAAAACTTACAAGCACCAATCTCAGAAAACTGAAAACTGTTTTACACAACCTTACAATCTAATTACTTTACATACTCACCAGTGGATAATGGGGTCTGAGTTTACCGCTGTACCGATAGCCTGCCCATGGGTCAGTGTTCACATCACCTTCTACAGTCCAGGAACAAACTTCTCGCTTTGCCTTTTCATCTTCTGTAAGAAAGAGAGATGGACAGATGTGAAAGGAAGAAGAGAAAAGAATGCTTCAGACAGTAGGCTACTAAACAGCAGTTTATTTAAATTCTCATTAGGTGGAGCAAAAATCCAGCAAGCATCCAATCTAACGTGACAAAGCCTTCCGGCCTCTCAGATGGCACTGCCAGGGAGGAAGCAGCACCTAGACAGGCTGCACACACGCAAACAGAGCATCTTTCAGTGGTAAATACATGCTTTCTACAATGTCACTTCATACAAAGTTAATTCTAAGATCTCAAATAGGAGCAAAACCTTCCCACTGAAATCAGATTTAACAGCTGAATTCTTTTCTCTTATTTAAGATCAGTGATCTTAAATCACCCCAAAGCAAACTTACATTAAAAAAAAAAAAAAAAAAAA